>MNPL01021967.1:0-80692 GCA_002081605.1 Tropilaelaps mercedesae
ATATATATATATATATATATATATATATATTTTACAATGACCGAACGGTCACTGCACGTTTTGGTACTTACATGGCGCTGCACAATCATTATCGCTCTTAAAGATGAACCACTCTTATTACATAACGTGCACATCTTTATGGTCTATTATTTGTGTGTTACAGATTCGCCAAGAGAATGATACCTCTAAGCTTTTTTTTTTATCCAAATGAAGCGGACATTAAACTTCTAGCCTTTCACGGATCACCGAAGACTAGAAAAATCTGTTTTGTATGGTTGCCTGAGGTCAAACGCAGGAGTAGTTCGTGTTAACAAATAAATGTAGATTCCATAAGCAATTTGGATGATATCGAAAGAACTCCGGGCAAACATTAAGGAGATTGACAAGAAAATCTACATTTTATGATATCGCGAAGAATCTAATTCAACTGCCTTTTTAGCTCAGTAGGCTAAAGGAAACTCTATATTTTAACATTGCCTTCGATATTCGTACTGGTTGGCCTGGGTCATACATGACTTTCTCAACAAATTACTTGAACTAGCGCACATTACTCGGACAAATGACACAGAAATCATCCTTCTTTTCTTTCAGCTTTAACTGGGAAAAAATAAAAACTGCAGGAACAGTGTTTGAAAATGAAGCCTCAACCAAAATTAATTGACTTTATTCATTGCCAGAGGGAGCATTCTTCTTTCTTTTCTTCTTCTTTTCTTTCTTTTAAAACTTTTTTTCTTTTCTTTTCTTACTTATCTTCTCTTCTTTTAAAACAGGTGTCTCTGATGTACACTGTTGTTTACTGATTAACTGTTAATCATGTTGCATATATTGTTAGGAGAATACTGTAGATCAAGCGTTGTTTATTTTCTGCGATCTAATCTTAATAAACTAGACGCAAATTGACTGTACTTATGCATTCGATTAAAGGTTCCTTATGCAAACTAATACTTCATAAACGAATCAACACATATGTATTCTATTCTGAACGTTTTAAGCGTTCATTTATGTTGCTGCCAACACTGAAAGCCACTGGCATTGAAAAGTTTACTGCAGTTTTTTGGAAGATATTTCGTGTTATGCTTTGAATAGCAGCCTCAATTAAGTGAAGCTTTTTCTATACATCATGCTTTTACGAAGGGCTGTTATTTACCAATATAATTTATTTGTTGACGTTTCTAAAAAATATTTAAAAACCTTAGGTGGGTTCATACTTCGAATCTCAGCGGAATTGATAACCTAACTTTATATATCGTGCTATTTTCAATATTTCTGAGCAGGGATCTGACGTATAATAAGATCGAGTCTATACCGCCAGGATCATTCTCCACTCTTGAAAATCTTCGAGACCTCAACCTTGGCAACAACCTCATTTCCGAGCTTGAGCGGGATGCCTTTATCGGGCTGCGAAGGCTCCAAGTGTTGTAAGTAATATACTTGAAGTAACAAAGCATAAATAAAATCTATCTGTTCTACGCATATAAATCACATACTTGGAAAAGTTATGAGGAGCGTACATACATGCTTGCAAAAACAAAAAAGGCGGACTGTAACTAGACGGCCAATTGCAATGAACGCCTCTAAAATTAGTTTGAATTAGCAAAAATGGAATATTGCTAAGCTAAAATTAATTTTGGGTAATGCAGCAATGTGACATGATGAATAGTTACTACAAAGTTGTCATTGGGAACCGCTTGCTTTCTTGCCTCAGACTGTACGACTCGTCGAGCTCGGTGGCTTGGTGCATTGGTATGCGCCTTCCGACTGGAGGAGACACGTAGGTGCACGGGTTCGATCCCCGCCGGTGCACATTTACATTTATATTGGGTCCATCTTACGAAGTAATGCAAAACTGCTACCGTGGACGTTAAATGTTGGCTGATGGTCAGCTTTAAAAAAATAAAAAAATAAAAATAGACTGTACGACTCAGGTGTTTGTCAAATCTTTTTTCTTCAAAGAAGCAGCCTTTAAGGAATAACCATGTTCAGATAGCTGTTGTATTGTCTGAAGTAGAGGTATAACAAATATAAGCCAATGCTTATGTTGCCTGAAGTGAAGCTATTGGCTAGGCGTTCTAAATCATTGTCAAGGTACGCATTTGTATGAAAGAGATTCTGTTCCGCTGAGTAGAGACAATAGAACAGGCGAACAGGACATCCGGTGACTTACCTCCGCTATGTATGACAGCGTTAATGACAATAATTTGTGTTAGATGATACGCCGTACATTGAAGACTGCAGTGTCGCGGGTTCTGAGCTTTAAATCTACACAATCAGAGCGGAACTGCTAATGCCTCTTTGTTACTGAGGAACATCATGGTAGTTGCTTTCAGCTTCTAAAATCATAGAACACTGAGTGGAAACTAATGGCAATGCATTTCATAGTACAATAATCACCCATCTGGCCTTTAATTAGTCTACAGCCTTTTTGTAAGATCAGATAGGTAGAGATGAAGCTTGTTATCATTATAGAAGTCTTTACGACGATGAAGACCTCACGATCGCCTCTAGCAATGCTGCCACAATGGTAAGGTAGCATTAGAATATTTTTTTCGAACAGACTAAATTTGGTACGGTCATTTGTCATTTGCTGTAGCTCCAGCTGTTACCGCTGTCAAGAATTTTACTGGCAACTACAGAAAAAACGGACACAATTTCATTGGCTTCAACGAGAAAGGATTTCTGCTTTTAATGTCTCTATGCGTTTACGAGCACCTACTTCGATTACAATCTATCGGATGCTAAGAAGCAGCAATAGTAACTTAGCAAGTTTTCACCAGTTGACATTAGTCTACCGAGAAAGAGAGAGTCTCTTGTATTATACTTTATGCAGAAGCGCTCATGGCGGTTTGCGTGATACTGGAGTTTACGGTCTGTCGGGTACATAGCATAAAAGCCCAAGTAAACTAGAAAAAATACACACATGCCACACTGCTGCATATGGCATACATCTTGGGTACAATAGTTGAAAACATCTTTAACTGTTTTTACCGGAAGCGAATCTGTTTGTGAAGCAAGTGATAAGTCCAATGACGACAAAATATCGATGAGACATTCAAAATCGACTTTGTCGCTGAGTTGAGATGAATTGAGAGAACAAAACTTAACAAATATCTGGTAGATTAGAGCAGTGAAACTCACTGCTGCCCCGACAGGCCCCTTAAGCAGTTCATCGCTGTGTTTAGTTTACTAAAAATTGTAGTAATTTGTGTGACCGTTAGTGCGCTTATAAGCTGAGTTGAGCGGTGAATACATCACACAACAGAAATTCACAAGTAAATGCAGGGGTTGATTTCGGTACTCTATCGCAGATGGTCATAAGTTTTGAGTAATTTACTTTGTCAGAATATGCGTGTGAGGGTCGAGTACGTTTCCAAATGAGTTCTGCTTTATTTCAAAATATTGTTGTATTTTACTCTTCATCGATTCTTTAATTAACAGATTATTTTGTTATTACTTGTTGATTCATTCATCAAGGGCAATGGAGCGCAACAGGATCAGCTACATTCATCCCGAAGCCTTCCGTCCGTTGACAACTATTGAAGACTTGTAAGTTCCATAATTTGCCATTGCCCGTGAACATATTATTTGACGAAAGATCTCTATTTACATTTCAATGTTTATTCGAAGTGTATTTACATTGCTTGGACATTTCGGCAATAATGATGGTGAATTCTATCGCTAATGGCGCACATTATGGTCCCTCACAACATTTAAAAATGTATGTAAATTTACGGTACAATTGTGGTTTTGATTAATAAAAATGACTACACATTTACCTTCCACAGGGAAATTTACATTCTACCAATGACAACTCATGCACCCGTAGCTCTGTATAGCTGTTGGCGTCTGAAATGGTTAGCGGAACGCGTCGTAGGCGCGGTATTTTTATTTTAAAATACACATACAGAAAGATCGAAGCATTTATATTGGTCAGCTGTTTCGAGTCCTTTGCAATGCGTACGTTGCGTAAGGTCATCTAAGAGGGCATCTAAGAGGCGAATAGTTCCATGCACAGGGCGTTGTGGAAGGAGTCAATGGATACGCTGTGGCGTCTATTTACTGGTTTGCCGTGACTTCAGCGTATCCGCTAAAGAGGGGTAAAACTCATTGTCAAGCTAACGGTGCACCTAAAACCTGTTGAAAGCAAGAGTTTGATCAAACGTAATTCTCGTAACAGCGCATTGATCGTAGGATAGCAAGTTCAAGAAAGGTAGTTTCGATGTGATACTCATAGGCTGCTGGAGAACGACTGCGATCTTGTAAGGACGCTGGCTTTGAAGCCAATGTAGAACACGTATCCCTGTTTTCGGTGATGGCTAATATAATGAAAGCTAACAGTAGGCCATTATTAAAAGGGCGAAATATTCAATAGAATTAAACTGTTGCATCTTATAATATAACCGAATTTTTTTTAAATAGTCAAAGTTTTTGCTGGTAAGCTAAGTATATTTCGAATATTATATTAGATCTCTGAATAGCCTTTCGATGAACGTAAAGAAAACCGTTTTACCTAATTGAATACCATGAGTTATGCACTGTTGAAATAGAGGCTTGCACGCTACACTTATTTTTTTACCCAACTTTGTAGCTTTTCCTACCTTGATCTGCAAAAGTAATTACAGGTCACTTATTTACAGTCAAACGTGAGCAGCCCATTTAACCAGCGGCACCCTAGAAATTTGAGTGTCTTGTCTGTGATTTTTGCGCTAAGAATACGACAAGTTTTTCGTATAAAACTTTTCAAGCACCATTAACGCCTTCTCCGATTGTCGATAAAACGTGTTTTTATCTCCACTTTTTCTGATCTCACGCGGAGGCATTATGTGTATGCTAGTCTTCAACTTTCCACTTGAGTACAGCCAAAATTGTTAACAAGGTAGTGTAATCAAATATCAACATTCGTGTCTCTGAGGAGCGAGAAGACCAAACGCCCTAAAGCACTGCGCGCAAAGACTAGAGCACCACTAGGGATAATAAGTGAAGACGCAAGCAAGCAAAGGAGTAGGTTGACAGAAGAGAAGCAGAGTTAAGGGACGCCCAGTGGTGTAAACGTCACGTTGAATACGAGAGCCGCCTCAGGGAGAGGAGATGACCAACTCAGGCTGCACGTTATGAATCTGACAAAATGACAACAGCCGATGAGTTCGAAAGTGTTTCTTTTTGTAAGACAAGGTTGATTCAACCTGAGGTTGAGTAGACGACAGCGGGGTAGCTGTCCAGCCAAAACGTTTCTATAGAGTTGAGGTAGAATTTCCGTTTTATACAAGTATCACGAAACTTAATTATAAAAGAAGACACATATTTATGTGTAGCAATCTGTACGTACACTTTGTTTTACAAAGTATAGTTTATAAATCCAGGTCTGACAGGTGATGATAATATCTCGAGATGACTTTCAAGATCGGATTTCTATGACGCCAAAGGTTGATAGCTTAGATCAGTTCTAAACAATGGATATTTGACCCACTCTGCTATCTTTAGGTCGAAAGTAGCTGCTTCTTTTTAGCTTCGCATCCCTTGACCTATGCGGGTATCCGCACTTCGCGGCCGGTACACCCGAACAAGTCTTCGCCAGAAGAGGAAACACCTCCTCAAACGATGATAGCGCGAACTCCTGTCTTAATTGCGTCCTCTTGCTTACCCATGTACGGAATCCATTGGCATGGCGACAAGACGGTAGCGACGACTTGTACAAAAGAAACCCATGAAACAACACGAAATATGCGCAAGATAGTTCATCACTCCTCGTCCGAAACTCCTCCACTATGTATTTCAGGGCGGTCGCTGTATACTAAAGTGGGTGCTCAAATCTAGGGACAGACTGTTAGATGGCCCACGGCGAATCCCTCTACATAAAATGCACTTGAAGATCGTCGCAGCGAACGGCACGAGGGCTTTCAAAGGAGAACGAGCCTCCAGTGAAGTGAATGATACGACAGCAGCCATCTAGATTCATGCATTAGTCACTGAAGTGAAAATATTCACCGAAAAATGAAAGGTGATTGTGTCGGGAAGGACTACTTCCACTGCTGGATCAAGCACTCACCATCCACAGTGGCCGATAGAGGGCAGATATTTCTGGCGGGCGGAGATTAATTGTTGAATAGTGCATTACTGAATAGGGGCTTCATTCAACCAAAGAGTCCAGGTAAACTGAATGGGTTTTCAATGGACAACTCGAAGCGATAAAGCCTTGCTGAAAGGTAGTTGCTCGTTAGTCAGTTGATTCGGATTCGCACACGCAGCGGATAGCTATTTTCAGTTCGTTTTATATCTCGTCTATGTTAAATACAGCACCGCTGTTGTATACTACAAGTAAGCAAAACTCAAAAAAGTATCAAATAAGAGTAGATATTTGCTTTTTACGACGTCAGACATTGCACGCATTATATTACACTTTAATTAATTATAACAACCAATTCTCAATCCGTACACAAGCGTACATGTATGTCGTATTGTGAAGAACGGCTCTGCATTGTACAACGCTTTATAGTGTAAATACAAAAATATAAAACAGTAAAACTCACATGCTCTTTCAAGAGTATCAAATGAGCAGAGCCACGGTAATAGAGACAGAAGATCACCGTACAGGCTACATCAAAGGGCTTTAACATGCAATCCTTCAGGGCAGATGCCAATGTGTTCTGGGAGAAAATTCTAAGTCATAACAAGGCTTTTAGCGAGTTCTCGAGAATACTCACCCCTCTCGCAAACGAGATTTAAGATGTTTACATGGCCGTTCGCAGACACTTGCATTCAATGTCGATAGTCCTCTGTTCAAATACGACTCGCCACTACCTATAAGTGCTTTAGCGCATGTACAAACAATAACTTTGATAAGAGGAGATATGAATACGGGTAATTGAGTGGAATTAGACGGACGAACAACATTTTCGTACCCAAACTGTTTTTAAGATGAAGTTATGTATCTGATCTCGAATCGCTAAAGAAAAAAATGGTTGTGTAAATTTTCTTAAGAGAAGTGAGCAAAGCGTGGAAAAGTGCTTTATTTGAGTATGATTTAAAAAAAATTGTAAAGAGTGATTATCAGTTTTGGCGATAATACGTAGAAGGCCATCTGCGGAGTAATAATTTGCCAAAAAAATCGTCTAAGAGCTATTTATGATAGCTATTCGGTATCCAAGTGGGATAGATAAAATGATTAAAGAGTATACAATATTTTAGGCTTAAGCTAACGAATTATGTTGCTATAACGAAGTAAATATAGTGAAAGTCACTAAATTCTAGAAAATAAAAAAGCATCCCGTTGAAAAAACGATATTCGATTGTCAAGCCGATCGGATGGAACGTTCAAGAAGATTGTATGGTATATAATATTGATATATCTGTAATGCAGTTTTAATTTAAACGGGCCCTATAGCTTGGTAGAATAGAATCGGTTTTTAAAGATAGGTCTAAAGCCCAATTTGGGAAGCGTTGTCTTCAGCGGCGTGTGACATGATAAACGCAATGTTGCTACATACGGTTGACCGTGAGTTAGACAATCACGTGCGAAATTCATTATATGGCTTTAACATCGATAGAAACGCAGGATGAGTAATGACCCATTTAGGTCACATTCGCAATTTAGGATAGAAACAGTTTGCAGGGCCAGGGTGATATATAGTTTTAATACCTATATTGTTAACGAAGGAACCAAGTAAATCAACTACTGGTTCACAAATTTTATGGAAAAAGCACTTCGTTGTAATGTGTATCATTTTAGCAGAGCACCAAAGCGCCATTAATCCAGATTACCAGCTTTCGTACAGTCGACTCAAATATTTATTGGCTCGCTCTTGCTTTCTACGATCAAGGTAATGAAAAATCCCTGTAGCAATCGCGATATGTTAAACGTAATCTTTATTTGGATAAGGAAAAACAAAATTCCATGTTTATCACTTAGAACATTTCCTAGCAGTGGTTAACATGGCAGTTCATTGGTCAAAAAACCAGCTTTAAATGGCAATTTTATATAGCTCAGTATTAATTGGTAATACTTGATTTCGTTTTTATAAGAGCAATAATAAGAAAAGATATTTCAACATAAAATACTATCACATCACAACTGTTTTAGTTTTTAAATTCAAGCCTTCAGGTGAAGCCCTAAATAATCAAGTGTTAAAGACGACACAAATATACTCTTTCTCTTAAGCTTGCAACCTTATACGACACTAGCGAAGCTCGAATAGCATGTGATCAACTTCTTGCTGCACTCAACCAGCTAAAATACTCAATAGAACTTGGGAATTTGAGATGTTGTGCGAACACTTTTGTATTAATCTGGTAGAACTTATCATTATACTGAAACGGCTGACAAAGCGAATTAGCAACTTCGTGATGAGTTTCAGAAACAAAAAAATATTTTTTAATTAATCCCCAGTACTTCCAATCTATAAGAAAAAGTCTGCCGTAACTTAAAATTACTTCCATGAGCAGTTGGCTCTCTTTTTAAAGGCACAGAAGATACAGGTAGAATTTATGCAATACACCAACTGTAAATAGCAACTGAGCTAGCTAAACTATGCAACAGCATTAACGGCAGCATTACCGCCACATCAACAACAATAATAATAATCAAATATTGTAATACTTCGATTACTTCAAGCCAAAACTGAGTATCGATATTTATGGAATTTTTGACTGTATATAAATTATAGGCAACATGGTCGAAAAATTGTTTAACCGGATATCACGGAGTAATCTTTTTATATAAAGAACGGATGACGTGACACCTAGTTTGCCTATTCCGTAGTGCTGTCGTAATAATCAAATATCAGCGTTGATGTAGTGTTCTTGATTCAACTAAACATTCCTTTATGAAATCTAGAAACGTTAAGCATGTAATATCGGCTTAATGGCGATAAAAGCGTCTGTATGTTTGAAAGAATAAAATACCTTACAGATAGTTGTGGTAAGTGTAAGATAAAGCAATAAGGCTATATACAAAAACGAGCTAAAATGTTTTGAACGCTTTAATGTAAAATTTTACTGAGATCACTACATAGAGTGACCGGACAAGCGACTCAAAGTTACAACTGGCAGATTATAATAACGTCACTTTGGACAGGTCAAAGTGAAGTATTAAAACGGAGCAGTGAACCGCAGTTGAGCTCACAGTGCTTTTTGCACGTTATAAATACTCGTAAATACCCTAGGTTAAAGTTTCCTATGTGACTCAAAATATAACGTTCGATAATAGGCGTCTCTTTTAATAAACTGGTGTCTTCATTTGTTATTGCTTCGATCTTCTGACATGCTCTAATGATACCACTATCCTACTCTACGTGCTTTAAAAAGCCATACAACATGGGGGTTTCCTTTCTGTTTAATCGAATTCAAAAATAACAATAATTGCAAAATATAAGTAATAAAAAATTAATAGCAATAATATGACGTGATATTGAGGATTACTCTAGAATCTTTCATTTGGTGCCAATAGAGGCTATTGCATATGAGTGCACGACACTTGATTATTTTTTTTCTTGTAAACACTGTCAGCGCTACTTAAGTATTTGCTTTATCCATGTAAAATTGAAGTTTTAGCTAAGTAAAATGTTTGTATATTTACCGCTACGTTCTTCGTTGTTCTTTGTGCCATTTACTGTCGACGGAAAAGCATGCAATTCGAAACGACCCTGCTGTCAAATAAATAGCATTGTTTGTCAAGGATTAAGTAGAGGTTAACTTCAGCTCCAGCTTTCCGTAAAGATATAGCGCATAATCCCAGGTTGACCCCTTTAGCTGCAGCATCAAAACCATGTAGACGACATCTAAGTGAATATTTTGTTTCATATATAAAAAAGACTTATGGGAGAGTGCTACGATGTAAACAAGCCAAATCCACTATTTTTATTTCGAACTTTTTGAGCGGTAGCATGTTTGTAAATACTCCTTTGGGAAACGCTAATTAAGCTATTAAATTCTGTGCACTTTATTCCATATTTCATTTGGGTTCTGTTTACAGAAATATGGCGGAGAACACATTCCCCCAATTGCCGCATTCAGGGCTGACTTCTCTACGTCGCATTGCCGTATCTAACAACCCCCGTCTGAGAGACTTTCCTCCGCCAGAGTCGTTTCCAAGGATCACTCGGCTCTATCTCTCATACTCGTACCATTGTTGTGCCTACAGGTAGGTGCTTACTAGGCGGATATAAATAGGAACTTAAATTTGAAACATAATATGCGACATAACGCTAAACTTGAACATTAAAACCACTGGATAATCGTTGAAGGATGGTTTTATAAGAGAAATAAAAACTATACGCGTGTAAAAATCAAGTCAATCATTCTCATTATTGACTCATGAACGTATCCACTTGGAATGCGCGCACAGTGAACCGGATGAAGACTCTATGCTTGGAAGTAACTTCGGACTTGGCATTCTTCCACCACGTACGCGAACTCGGCCAGTTCAAGAGCCCGTTACTCCTGACACCGTATTATGGCTCAAGGATGGCTTTGGTGACAAGCAAATAGACTTTAGCAGCTGGAATCGCTCACATGAAATGGGATATTTTGATAGTATGTAGCTACTAAATACTAAATGCTACTAAATGTCGTCGATTCGCCAAATTCAATTCATTCTTTGATATTTGATGCCATCAAAGTTTTTGAAGGCGTTCAAATTGTCGACTGTTGTTTTTTGTTTTTGTAAGTCATTCTAACGAAGTAGTGATACCGAATAGTCAACGGCTTAACCTTGCGCTAATAGCACAACAGTGTTGCATCACACCTCAGTAGATAATCCAGTCTACTTCTACGTAGTTTATATTCTTTCTTTGGTCTTAGTTTCTTACGTTTCATCCGTTTTGCGATATCTGCGCATGCAGCAAATGCCTCGGACAAATTCCCCGAGTTTACACGAGCTCTGCTCAAGGCATACGGGTCGGATTATATCATCCCAGATAACCTCGTACAGTACGCTGAAGAGTATATGGAGGATTACAGAGGTGCACTTGACCATCACGGAAATGGCGGAGAAAGCAGTGGCATTAATCACCGACTACCCATCACGTGTCTACCGACACCCAGTATGTATTTGTATCCAACGAATACAATGTATTTAATTAGCCAAGTTAAAATATGTACGAGCATTTTTGACAATCTTTTGATCCGACGTTCTATGTAGTTTTCCTGGGCCTCTATGGTTAACTAATTGTTTTTATTCGTGGTTTTCCACATAGGTTATTTTTGACCCATACCGTATATATTTTTTTATATTTTTTTTTCTCTGCATATCTTACGTGTAGCAACATTTAGGTACCATGCAGGCCAAATTACAGGTTATATTATGTACGCTTCATATAATGCATTAGATGTAGCTAATATAACTTCATAAATTAAGGTTCGGTAAAGTATTGTCCCTATTGAAACAGCTCGAACGACAACAATACGAACTCATTTTTTGCTGTTTCGGCAGGGAGTTCACGTTCGTATAGTTTATTCTTGAGAACCTATAACAATATTGACGTTTGAAAATAGAAATAAGCAATGTAAGGAATTGTTTTTTTAATACTGACCTGGGTCCTGCAACAAGTGTAGTTGTAGTCCGGCTGCCAAACTCGGGTCAATCATAAATATAGATCAATCAAACAATCTACCTAAAACTACGGAACGTTTTCGACGAAATCATTGGAGTAAGTCACGCGGTATATTATCGTTGATTTTCTGCCTGGAACTACAACGTTTTTTTCTCTTACACTCATTTTTACGGGACAATGTGAGTACACGCCGAGAGAATTATTTCGGTTGTCTTTTAATGTAAAAGTAGCTGTGTTTACTAATATTATTCCAAATGCGATTGCACCACCAGTTATCACCTAGTAAAATAGTCCTTCGCATCCCTAAAACCAATGCGTTCATTCGAAAGCACCATTGCAGTACTACCTCCAGGCAGTTGTGTCAGATTATATCATCTTATATAACCAGCGAATGGTCCAGCGTGTTCTCTTACCATTTTGTCTTTGTCTACACCGCATATATGTACGTCGCCCGCCTTTGCCCCTGGTATGCGAATTTGGCCGGAAATATACATACGCCCTCCCGCTACCTTATGGTTTCCCTGTCCTCGACAGGTAACAACAAGGGGAAACTGCACTGACATCTATTTGGCTATATGCTTCGTGTTCGCCCATGGTCTTACACATCCAGTGCACTCGAACCGGGTTGGAGTCATCAGACGCTCCGCTGGTACGCATAACCTTTGATGACGACGGCAATGATACAGCTGACAGTAACACTCCTACCAGTTGATTATGGTGGTCAGACTGTTCGCATCTGATGCTTTGATGCTGTTTACCTAGCGGGGCGTAAGATAAATTGCCAATATCACGTCTTTTTCGGTAGTGATCTCTTCTTGTTTCCCTAGCCGTTGTCTGCTGTTCACTGCGCAGCAGATGCGGCATAGAGTTATGCATATACTAGGTTTTTCTCATGTTATGAAAATAGAAGAGGCGGACACCTCGGCGTGGTAGAAGATCCGAAGGATAGAGTTAGGGTAACCAGTGACCACAAAAGAAGATAACGTGCCTGGCGTGAATAACAATCCAGAGTGGCCGGCCATGGCGTCATCGATCTCTCCACATGAAGAGTGCATGCGTGATCGCGTGACGACATCGCTTTTTTTATTGGATCGGATATAAGTCATTGGTCTAGCAGCTATGTAGAGAGTGGATACCTGGGCTAACTCGTGGATAGGATCCTATTAGAACAGTGAAGCTAAATGCGTTACACAATATACCATGTTGTTATGTGTGAGTGTTTTTAGTTGAGTATAAGATAACACGACGTGAATGATACCATTGCACGAGCATGCGATCGGTCAGCTCCGGCTATCCAACATTTGGGTTCAGAAGTCCAGATTTTAGAAGTGAAGCAGTTTTATGTAGCGAGACTGACACGGGTGTGAAACTGGGTTGATTGAACAGCTACCCTAACGTCGTTGGGTGTGACGTTTTGGTTTCTAGAGGAACCAGTCTAGTTTAGATGTTCGCAATCTAAACAAACGTTGAGCCCCCTGCGAATGCAAAGATCATTTTCATGGCTTGCTATTATTGTTGGACAAATGCTTTGTCGAACACGTAGCAGTAATTCTGAATATATTGTCATCTAAGGCCTGATTTGGGGAAAGAGAAGGGAAAATTGAGACTGGTGTGAGGTTAATGCTTTCCATACACAGGTATCATGAAGGCCCAAGCAATTGCATATGAACAACTTTTCTGTTTAAAAACACAACATATAATGCTTGTTCAGAAAAGTCGCATGAAGCAGTTTTTTTTTAGGGCTGACCGTCAGCCAACATTTAACGTCCACGATAACGCTTTCTGCATTATTTCGTAAGACGGATCCCATAAGTGTAAATGTGGAATGGCGGGGACCGAAATCGTGCACCTACGTGTCTCCTCCGATCGCAAGGCGCAGGCGATGCGCCAAGCCACCGAGCTTAACAAATCGGATGAAGCTGATCGAAGGAAATATGTACATCATAAGGTTGCCTTTAGCTATGTATTTCTTTTTGCTATCCTTGAACTTTGTCGGCTCGAGTTTTGGTACAAGCCCAGAGATAAATGCTTTTAATGGTTCTTTGTGACCTTTGTTCTCATGAAAAAATAATACGATATCTGATACTGATTTGATACTTTAATAGACACATTCGATCATAGCGAGAAAGCCCTTTGGAAATACAGAAGGAACACCAGTGATGAAGACGATGTCGCTGCTATTAGCTTTACAACGTGTAAACTCCGTAATGTTGCTTAAAACACGTTTTGTCGTCCGTATACGATATTGAGTAACGAGAGTACTGCAGAAGTGACTTGACTATTTTAACGACTTTCGTCACCAATAATTTATAATGAGCAGCTGGAAAGTTTTTTTGACGTACAAAGATGTTAACAGTGTTTGTCAAATGCACAGACACACAGGGCGTGTTCAGCTTGCTGGATAGCTCCGTAAGGCCATATTTCAAAATCGTTTTCATCAACCTGAATACAGTAATTGGTGTTTCACACGTTTATTCGGTGTGATAAATAAGTCTCTTACGGGAGAATTACTGTATTATGCAATTCCTTTATACAGCCGGTCATGAGATTTTGTTGTTTTTATACATGTTGTCATTGTATTGTTTGTAAGTACAGGTTGTACATTATTTTAGTAATGCCAGAGGTTTTGAACTGAGTAAAGGTCTCTCTGGTTTTTTATAGGGAATTCACGAGCTGCCGCGGTGCTTGTTTGTGTTTGCAATACGGTTGCTAAAAACATTTAACTAGAGCTTCTAGTCGACCCTTATTTAGCATCTTGTTAGGGGCTGCTTTATAATCTTTGTCGAGATTAATTCAATAAATCATCACCACTTAGCAAATATTTCATTATATTGGTTATCTAATCAAATTAGTTATGACTATCAATAAGTACCCATCGGGTGATTATACCTAAAACAAAAAAACAGTACTTGCACATCGCTAGATACGAAGAGCAGCCACAGGCATGAATCTTCGGTAGCTGAAGTTGTGCGCGGAATGTTTAGCGTTTGATCTAACGTTGTATTACAGCTTAAGTACCCGCCTTCTTTTTAAGTGAATCTAAGCAGACTTCATAATTGTTAGCTGTGCAGTTAGAAAGGTACACGAATTTTCATAATATTTAAGTAATATCCTTAGCTTAGATAGTTTTGGAGTCGAAGTTAAATCAAAGGTTATTATAGATAACATCAAGCCTGAAGGAAATGTAACAAAATTCTCAGTGGAAGTGGTTCACAACTACAACGTCTGTTTTAGTTGGCATGACTGCTACTCAGTGAACAACGTCTTTGTAGTGCAGTAATGATATCCGTCTGTACGAAGAGGTGTAGAACGCAAGCAATAATTCAATGGGAATTTATCTCTAACGGAAATTGTACTGAGTGATCAGGAAGAATAGGCAACTGGGAGCCCATGAACAGAGAACACCCCGAAAACAACAATTATCTGGTCAGTATTTTTCTGAGAGCTTAGATACTAATCATGTGCTCAAATAATGAGTGCTGACCGTACAGCAGTTTGAATAAGTTACTTCAGTTAGGGTTAAAGAGAACTTCATCCAGTCCAAAAGCCCACCGCAATGTTTGTAAAAAAAATGTGACAAAGCTCATAGCAACTGGGGCTTGTCTCTAAACGAGATCGTTCGATTACATATGCTCACGAAAAATACGGAATTACACTTTATAAAAATGTCGCATTTCACCAAACATTTCGTTGTTATAGATTGTCATGTTCTCTGAGCTGCTCACATTCAAACATTATAAACAAGATACAAGTTTCACTGTAAAAGTAACGCTGCTTAATGGAGGGCTGACGTCTTTGTGAATGTGTTGCATATATAGTGCGCGACATGTGAAGTGTCGTTATTTAATTCTAGTCACTATTTAACAACATTTAACTTTCACATCTCAGCGCCGTTTATGCCCTGTGAGGATTTATTTGGCTGGTGGACTCTCCGCTGCGGCGTTTGGGTCGTCTTTCTACTAGCCCTGCTTGGGAACGGGCTCGTAGTTGTCGTACTATCATTTGGCCGATCCAAGATTGATGTGCCTCGCTTTCTCGTGTGCAACTTGGCCATGGCCGATTTCCTGATGGGCATTTATCTCGGCTTCCTGGCCGTTGTGGACGCGTCGACTCTGAGCGAATTCAAGGTAACCTTCATAACAAGACAAAAACAGCGTTGGTAAGGTATGCTTTAAGAGCTGCTAAAAGGAAAGCAGCGCTCTAAAACCGTTAATAGTTAATCCTATTAGTGGTTGACGTTAGTGTTGTACAAAAATTTGGACTGGGTCTCTTCGTAGGGATTTTCAGGGGTGGATTATGGCTACGTATAGTGGAAGGCATGTCTACCTCATGTTAAGTCGCAATAATTGTGCTAGAATTGTAGTAGTTTATATATCTACATTTGGGCTTTTCATCTCAACCAATTTTCTTGTAATTCTCAGTTTTACGGAGTGGCGTGGCAAACGTCATTCGGCTGTCAACTTGCCGGATTTCTTGGTGTCCTATCATCAGAGTTGTCTGTTTACACGTTGGCTGTCATCACAATGGAACGCAACTATGCGATCACGCACGCGATGCACCTCAACAAACGGCTTTCCTTGAAACATGCCACGTACATTATGTCTGTTGGGTGGAGTTTCGCTTTCGTCATGGCACTTTTACCGTTGTTCGGCGTGAGTGACTATCGAAAATTTGCCGTCTGCTTGCCGTTCGAAACAGAAGATCGCGCATCACTACTGTATGTCGTCTTCCTATTGGCCGTTAACGGACTGGCGTTTCTCATCCTGATGGGCTGCTACCTCAAGATGTATTGCGCCATCCGTGGCTCACAAGCCTGGAACTCGAACGACTCGCGGATCGCCAAGCGCATGGCACTATTGGTGTTTACCGATTTTCTCTGTTGGGCGCCAATAGCTCTTTTTTCACTAACAGCACTGTCCGGCGTCCACCTCATCAACCTTGAAGAAGCTAAGGTGTTCACGATATTTGTGTTACCGCTCAATTCATGCGCGAATCCATTCCTATACGCAATCTTCACAAAACAGTTCAAGAGAGACTGTGTACTTATCTGCAAGCGCATAGAAGAGTCACGTGTTACTAGAGGTAAGTACCTCGACCTCCACGTGGCATATCATAAATTTGGCTACTTTAGCTATCATAGAGCTAATGTGGCGCACAATTGCAACCATCGCGAATCGCCATTGACAGAATGCGTAATGGCATATCCATTGTTTTGTTAAATGCGTTTACATGTAGGTGCAATTCATGGGCAACAAAATGCCTACTATTTTTTTTCATTTTAACACTATTCTGCTTGAATTTTGAAGGACGGGTGAATAGAAAAGTCATTGAACAGGTATAGCTATATCTGTAGCTAGTGTAGATATATCTATGAATAAGTTAGCGACTCATAGTTGATTATAATGAAATATATTTCGATTAATGGTTTTTCAAAGCATAAAAATATGCGTCTAATATATAAAACCTCAGTCAGTACAACTTCTATCATCCTCCACCTTCGAGCGCACGAGCGCAAGAGTTTAGAGGGTCCTCGACGCGTTCTAATGTCTCGGGCACTGGTCGCGAAGGCAGATCCCGATTACAAGATGAATACAAGACACGCATTGTCTTCTATTTCTGCCAGGCATCGGGCGCTGCCGGCATTCATCGAACTTCTCTAATAGACACACACTGGTCAATACGAATTCCGCCGGCGAACGGAAGAGTCTGTCGAACGAACAGCAATGCCAGTGTCAATGTGGGATGATTAAAAGCATCGCACGAGATCATCTTATCTCGTCGCAAGGCGGATGGAAGAAGTTCGCCAGAAAATACCTTCTCTGCCAGGATGACGAACAGGTGACATAATAATAATTTATAGTATATAGTCATTGTTATTGGTTACACATAGCTATTTTATAAGGTTTTAGCTAACGTTATAACATAAACATTCCACATAAAAATTCCGACTTCACCCGTTTTGGCTGCTTTTATGCTTCATTAAACAACATGGAACATTCACACAAGTTATGAAGACAAAAGTGTCATAATTAAGATCTTTGCGAAAATTGAATGCGTTGTAACCATCAAAAATTTTATAGCGAGGCCTAGTATTCCTGTTAAAACATGTTATCATATAGTTCCTAACGAAGTATCGAGCCTAAGGTGGTGCAAACAAATGCTGCCAGTTGATTAAGACACCCCAACGCTACCATGCTCTCTTTACCACGTTTTTTCTTAGTTGATTTTGAGCAATCATACAATTGCTTTGTGGCTTGAATAATATTCTAATCGTTTCCAGAACTCAGAATCAATCGCAAGAATTTGAGCCGCCAGCATCCATGTCATTCTGATTGACTTTATTACCAGAAAGGCGCTTGCATAGGCTTGTATACTATGCTACATCGCCTAGTAGTCTAGTCTTCCTGCGCTACACTTGTCGCCATCCAGAGCAAAAAATCAACGTAGATTTTGTTATCATACAGAAGGAAAAATGCAATTTTCCTTTTTTTTGTCATGCACCCGGTTAAATAAGGTAATTTGAGATAGTCATGGGCGTTACTGCGCGCAGAAATAGCTGCAGCAACAACGCATTGTTATATAACCTCGAATAAAATGAATGGCGAACGAAGCAGCAGCTCGAAGCGTCATACGAGTAATGGACAGGTGAGAGGTCTTAAAAGCGACCTGTGATGCTTGCCTCGTCCCGTATAAAACTCATTCGTCCAAACTAACGCAGACAGACCGCCGCGGACTCTGCCGCGGACAAAGTAAAACCTATAAGAGAGCACTTAATGTTTCGATTGACCTGCTCTTGTTGACTTGCTTGACCGGTTGCATCAAGTAGACCGAATCTTGTGTGTGTAGTTAAGAGGACGAGCGAGAGTAAACGAGATATCTATTCATATTTTAATAAATTCTAAGTACTATTATTGTTGCGGATTATACCAGCAGCAGCGATGGACAAATAGGTCGATAAAAATAGGAACGCCATTTCTATAAAGGACACCCTCTTTTTTCGCTTTAAGGCATACTAGAAGGATGTAAACAAACCCAAATCACCCAAGTGAACAGAATGATTGTTTTTTTTTATATACTGTCGATGCCATTTTAAAAATAAAAATGAATTTTTTGTAGTAATACTTTAGATAAAGTTGAGAAGGTTCAGTGTCCTTCACTTCAATACGGATTAAAATATACAAACTACTTTTAAGACAGAGGACAGACTACTCGTCAATAACCATATGCCGAGTAAATAAATGTGTTTAGTAAGGCCAAGATCGTTTGTGCCCTCCTTATATGTATTCAAAGTAGAGCGATTCTACAAACTGGAATATTTTCTGAACAAGAAAGTAGAGTTTAAATACGTTCTTCAGGAAATATTACACGACGTATTTTATTTAATCCACAATAGATTTGAGTGAAATATATTTTACGTTTAGCCTTTGTTTTGCAGGAGACGGAATATAATGCATACAATATGGCTCTTGTTCGAATCCAGCGCAACATGGAACGCGGTGCCAATCGAACATCGTCCATATCCTCGGAAAATTTCAGTTCACGATCAGACTCGTGGAGGCAGGGTAGCGTTCCGCTTAGGCTTATTGACAGGAATGGACAACGAAAGAGTTCTTGGGTTGTAACTCGAAAGGCTTCTCAGGTAGGAAAAATATGTTGACAATATCATTAGGCCGTCGAAGGCAATGAGCAGATCTATACTGAGTTACCCTGCGTGTCTTTTAGTGTACGCAGGGCACCCTAAAGATAAAGCCGACATAACATTGCATCGTACATAAGCCTTAGTTCAATAATAGAGGAAAATACCATGTTGAAAAAATTTCAAACGAAACCTTTACGAAAGGAGATTCGATTAAAGTATGCCTAAGATCTCGATGATCGGTTCCAGCCTGGTTCGTCATTTTGAAGTGTATTGCTATTTGATTAGCTAGATGAACACAGCATTCACTTTGTCTGCCAGTCATTAGTAACTGTATATTCATAGAGATGAGAGCAAAGATAAGACAGCCTGGTAGTAGGCCAATGTCAGGGCCATTGAACAGGATCTGAAAGTGAAAGTACGTTAACGAGTTAAGAGAATTAAAGCCATGTCTTAGAAATGTATATGCTAAGTTGTGAATACTTACAGTTATTCAAGGTAATTTGGTTTGCTGGGTTTAAGATTTTTCAAGCACAACGAGCTCTCATATTGATCAAGAAACGTGTAAACCCGGAACCTGTATTTAGCGTTGAGTCTGTTATTCAGCTGGCCCAAAATATTTAATAATGAATACAGGCCAAAAGAAGTAATTGCAATACAATCCATATGTGAAATATTAGTACAGCTTTTTTTTGCAGATAAGAAAGACCGGATTCTACCTTTGAAAGTCGTTTACAGTTAAATGATTCTCGGACCTCAACCTGTAATTCTAGAAATATTTGATTGGAAATTTCCTATAAATCTATGCATTTATCCTTAATAGTTTCGCTAAAATCCGTTAAAAATGTATCCAAAACCTGCTAGCTATTTTTTTTAACAAACATTTACTTGTCTTAGCGTTAGCGCAGATTTGGATGTCTTTGCCAAGGTAATCTCTGCATTGCTTTAATACGTTAATTTAGAACTACATCTACTATAGCACAACGACGTTGGAAGCAAAAATAGCACGTCTTCGTGAAAATGCACTTGCTTGAGTCTACCACAGACTACCACCGACACACAGTCTACACGCAATTGTATTTTGAAGCTTTATCTTCCAGCAGATTTCCACTGTAACATAAAAAGACAAAACTAACTCTCTCGTTCTTTCAAGTGCATTACATTTGTCATAGGACCCTTATGCTTTTACATGCATACAGTAGTTCAGTCTCGATTCGAGCACTAACCTTGTTTTAACTCAGTTTGTGATTACACGCTGGCGGTCTTCTGCTATAGAACAGCCTCTTTTCAAATACAGTAATGCAATAGAGATTTACGATAAATACCGCGTACCATTTGCTTGGCAGTTTTTACACTTAATTAAGTTTTATCTTCTCCGGCACGTTTGCTGTACAATAGCAGTCTATTCGGAAAAACAGGTGTGTATCTCGATTTACCATCAGCGTGTGCTCGATATTTCCTCTCACAGGACATTTATGTTGAAAACATGCTTCTTAGTGTTATTCTTATTTCAAATATAATTATCAAACAAGGTAAGGATTACGTTTATTTATCTTGTCTGCCTACGTGAATTTGTAATCCAGTGCGTGGTGATCCGGTTTGCTTATCCGAACGTGTCTTTTTCTGGCAATTTCTTCTCGTCCTCTTGTAGTCAAATGCAGGAACATGTACTTCCGTTGCATGTGTACCAAATGTCTCGGTACCAAAAGGGTTTTCGCAGAATGCTCGGAAGCAGACGCCCCGACTTCGTCGAACTTGCTCAATTCAAAGTGGACGAAAACCAGGCACTTTGTGAGCAAACATTCGCCTTTGTACGGCTGTTTATTTTACGTTAACAACTGGCTCTTTCTAGACGTACTGATACCATTAGCCAAAAACGTCCTTTTATTCATGAGGAAATAGCCCCTTAAAATCAGTGCTATTTCTCTGTAAAAAATCGGACCTAAGATCACTCGATACATGCGATTGCCTCTGAGCTCGCATAGGGTAAAGCATTACCACGAGTATGTCAGGACTATATACCGGGCTTCTGTTTTTTCCGCAATACGCATACCGAATGATAATTCGATTTCTTCTTTGAGCTCTTGCTTACCGCTCCGTTTGACGCTGCTTGTATCCGTAGGATTCGTCGATCAGTTGTAGTCGACAGGATTCATCAACATCCACGATACGAATAACGTCTCGCTCTTCGATAAGCAGTGGAGAGGCAGGCCATCTGCTTCGGGGGCTTCATATGGGTCACGTGGGACCCCATGGATATCATGGCGGATGCGGAGGCCCGTGCAGTAGCCACGGACCTTTAAGACCACAGCCGGGTAAGGCCGCTTCTCTTGATCCGACTTTGGCACGTCTTTATCGCACTCCACTGCAAGGCAAACCTCAACTGTGCCGTCAGCTGGCCGTAGATGATGGATTCCGATCCTTTGCCAGCCAAAGCAACCCACACAGCCACGGCCACAGTGTGACGACTAGTTTGTCGACGTCGAACCATAATTCGTCAAGTAACCTCAACCATCACCAGCATTGCACGGCCGCCAATTCTGTAACAGCCTCCGGCAGTCATAGTGGTCAAGGGATGGCCTGTATTGTAAGCCCTGGACACTCTCCTCCGCATCTACGGAGATCTAAAGGTAAAATAAATGGACCGAATATAATGCGTTATGTTGTTCGCTAGACTTACGTTTTGACGGATTGTCACTTTTTCATTTATACGTTACGGCAAACAGACAGGACAAGTGGCTGGATAGGAATGTCGGAAGAGTGGTACTTCTACAACGGCAAAGAAATTTCCGATGCTGTTCTGGTAATTAAAAATAATATAGGGGCCAATAATATTTGTTGCCTCTGAGAAGAAAGATTACAGAAGGAACGCAACATAGAATGCATATATTAGTGCAATTCTTGATGAATCCGTATTACCATACCCAGTTCTCAATAAAAGAGTTCCTGAGCAAATACAGGCCCCTGAAACTTGCTCTCAATTACAAGCATCCCTTCTAATAAAATCGAACACTGACAGTCACATCTTCTGGCTGTGCCCTAAACGACAGGTCTAGATTTGATATTGTGCTATCTGTAGTAACAACAAAAAAGCATTTTATTTAGATCGTTCATCGCACATGTTTTTCGTCATACCTCCACTTTAAATATTTTTTCGTATTAAAAAACATACTGAGAATATATTTTACAATTATTTCAGTAAATTCAGAGGTGTTATCGTACACTAAATGCTCTCCTCTGACTTACTTAATGATTTGCCAGGTGACCAGTTATGCTCAGCATGCGCTCACAAAGAAATGGGTTTAGTGGGTCCGTTAGGGTCGCTGGGTTCTAACGGTCGAAAAGATGACAAGTTCAGTTGTTTCTACAATCGGCTAACGGAGACAAGCCGGGAAGACTCGTCCGAGATATCAAAAGATGATGCTCCCGGCATATCCGAGCAGAGTGAGCCGCATCACTCGAAGAATAAGAACAACGATATGGCGATCACGTTGGACAATACCAATTCGAACTCCGAAGACGTTCACGCCCATTCTATACCCAGTACCGCAACAACCGGCGTTACGTCCTCCGACGGTCACAGCGTCCCTGATAGCAGCATACCTACTGAAGGGCTTGTCACCGATTTTTCGACGGATAGTGGTGGTCCGCCGACGAAGGAAAGCTTGAAGTTGGCTAAAAAAGACGAAAGTAAACACAGCAGTAAGGAAAAGAAGGACAAGAAAATTAAAAAAAACCAACAACAGCATCAACAAGCTGGACGTCACCACATCAGCGTTGATGATATCAACGCAAAAACGCAGGCGTTTCAATCAGGCCACACGGGCGCGGCCGGGGATTCGGCCAGTCGAAAGACGGCATCTGATAATTCCCTTAAGAAACTGTCCCTTCGAAATCTGCCGCAGTTCTTACGTCAGCTCTCATCTAGTCAAAGTCCTAAGAACTCTACCCAGATTCCTCAGAGCACCACTCACGGTATGTACAGCATTTTGATAGGAATTTCGCGCTGTTGGAGAATTGAGCTAATTTTTGTTCAATTTTCGTTCATATGCTGCCGATTATTTTTTGGTCTAAAATAAATGTAGAATTTTGATATTTGCTAGGTGTTAAGTGTTAAGGTAGGCTTGAAATTCATCCGTACCTAGTACTAGTTCAGCATCGAAGCTTTGTAGTGGTTTTTATTTTCAAAACTTATCACGCATTATGCACCATTTATACACGCTGTTATATCATCGGGATCCATTCTCTGCTTCACATAGTCTTTTGATGAAGAGATTTTTCTTCTAAGATAATGAGGGTTTGTTTGTAATTCTCTCATACGTTAATGCATCACTTATTTATAATTATTAACCGACGTTGAATTTCACGTAAGTATTTTTGTCATACCCAATGCGGAGCTTACCCTTATTCTTACAGGCAACATTCTTCATTCTTGGGTCTTTTCAGGACAATACCTAGGCCCACCAAGTGGCGGCCTTCCATCGTCTAAGAGCGACACGGGCATTGCGCAGCGCGACGATTGGACCAGCCTTGAAGCTCACACCGAGCGGGCCAGCAGCTCAGAGTCGGAGTCAGAGCCATCGGAGATTCGTTTTGTGGCTCAGAGTTGCTCTCCGACACCACAGCTATTGTCAATTCGTACGGGCACTCTACCACCGGATGACGAACCTGACCCCGCTGAGCACTCGCCACTCATCTGAATTACCAGGGACATAACTTAAGAACAAGCAGTGCCTCCTTGCCATCCAAATATGTTCAAAGAAAAAAGTCATGTGTTCGGTACTTGTAAAACCCCATGAAGAACTAGAGCCCTCTAAAACGTAATCAGTCACAACATAACTACCGCAGAATTCTCGGTGTGTTGGGGAAGAGCGGACAAATCAACTGACTCCAAAACAACCATCGTTTAAAAACATACGCCTTTAGTTTTTGAAGTATTTGAACTGAGCCCATTAGTACCATTGCGTGCTGACATCATAGTGGACTTTGATGAGACTATAAACTCTTTAGTACCTTTTGAGTGTCTGGTGTGAAATATATACTTCGTTATAGAAATTACTCATACAAAATCAAACATACATAAACTTCCCTATGACCTTATATTTACCTGCACGGCTACACTGTTCCTTCGTCATATCCTACATGTCAATGAAGCGCCACTATTCTTCTAACAAATTGCATGTACGTAAGTCCATTCATTCATGCCTTATTCAATCACCACCGTTTTATTATTGGATTCACCACTAATCGGTGCTGCTCATCGGTGCTCCTACAGGAGTGACCACTTGAGATGGCTATTGCCACTACGAACTTCACACGTAGGCAACTTTGAACCATGAACAAACAATTATTCATGACTAGATCTTTGCAGTTTGATGATAATTTTGAATACCCTTTTACTTTTCTGCAGCTACGATTGGTCCCTTTAAATGATGCGTAGTCATATAACTAGAAGTGTAGCCTATGTAAATTAGACGTTCTGATGAACGTTACCTGTATACAATTAGTCAAGGATGTCATTGAAAGTAGATGAGCCGAAGGCACGGAACGCGCGTCACACGTACACGATTTCTAGATACGAGAACGTGTCATATCCATCCGCTCTCGTCGGAGATTCAGTAGGTCTGAAATTCTAGTTATGAACTGAGAACCATATGGTTATCTTCAGGACTGGCTAACTGTGGTGAGCTTCGATGTATGTTTTCTTTTAATGACATACCAAATTGGTTTATTCCCTTGTAAAAGGCAATTATAAATCTTAGATAAAGATTTATGGTGCTAGACACTTCTTGAAATGTTTACTGAGTTTGTTTGGCCATGTTTGGAACTTAAATTATATATACAGTTAATATATTATTCCTATACCAGTAACGACAACAATAATGCAAAAAAGCGTATTAATTCAATCCAATCCAGTAGTAGTTATAATTAAATATGAACACTTTTGGCAAGAAACGTGCATTCATCTTGTAGTTATTTAGCACTTCTAATTATGACTGATGGAGTAAATAATGAAATACGAAAACTGAGGAACACAGAGCGCACTTGTTGTGTAGTTGAATAACATTAACAATAATGATGATATTAACTTTGAATGAGAAAATGTTACTTTAAGCATACATAATTGTTATTCTCCTAAACTTTTATATAATAGAAACGGGCAATCCTGATTTTTAACTAAGCTGATGGACGAAAGCAAATAAGTATACTAGCAAGTTATCATTAATTCATTGTGTGGACAAACATAATGTATTAAAATGAATGAATAAGTTAATACCATTGTCATCTTGAGCAGAGCTGGCTGACAAGAACCACTCCGAGCAAATATCAAGTCAGTGATCATTTGCTTAATGTATATAAAATGAGGCTATTACGTTATCTACTTAGGTCCACAATCATAACGGGAATGCTATTCCCACGCTAACACATTTTGCTAATTGGAGACACGAATTAGCAATCAAGAAAAATCAAAGATAGAAAATGAAATTGTTTAATTTTAGCGAAATCTGAAGGTTATAAGAAAACTTTATGTATGATGTAACGTTATGTTTAAGGTGAAACTTACCTATTTTATTAAGGAAGTGCTAGGTACAAGGCTGTTATTAGACTACTAGACAAATAGATGACGTGAATGAGATCAGTTGTTTGGATGCTAGAAGGGAGTGCTACGAAGAAATTGCCTGCATGTGTGTGTTGGCATGTGAATTAAAAGCAGTCTTTTGAATTGCCTGATTCTGTATTTGACGGCCATCCGACTGGCAACGACCAGCTGGGAACTAAGTCTTCAAATGTCCAAAAGATAATCAGTAATTGTCCCTGGCTTTTGCGTCTCTTGTATATACACCTGGAGCTTGGGCTGTCCAGATTCATACGTAGCTCTCTCCTTATCTGTAACTAATGCCCTTGTTTAGATGGATGTTTAGATGGTTCTCTCTTTCTCTAAATTTTAGATTTATGCCCAACTTAAACAAAGTTCCAGTATTCCATTAATGTCATTACAGCAAACTTTATGTTGTACAATGGTAAACTGCCCGCTTGCTTACTCCGAGATAATTTTGCTCATCTATACGAAGCAGCTTCTTTATAGATAAGCCAACCTATTGTAAAGGTTATCCAGCATATATATATATAAAATTAAGCTCGCAAAGCACACATACACTTCAGGGTCTCTCAATGTCCCACACCAGCAGTAATAACAACACAATAGCAGCAACAGACAAATGTTTGACACTGTATCGTTCAATGTGTTGTTACCTGCCAGACGGTGGCGGCACCAAGCATCAAAGAGAAGATTTTGTAACCAAAACGAGAAAATCAATAGCTGCAGTAGGTTCACTTAAGTTATTTTAGACTAATTAAGATATTTTTAGAGATATAGAATGAATAAATAGTGAATTATTAAACCTCAACATATAATAATAGTTTGCTGTCACGTACACAAGAATCAACAACCTTCTCACAGAAAAAAGGTAATGACGTTCCATCTGCTAAAATGACGCACATATTAGATGAATACGAATATGAAATTTTTTAATAATTACAATTTGAAAACGACATTCATTATAACCAAAGGTTATGCTACGTGGCTAACGAAAACAGGGCATACGTGTAGCCGATTACATTAACTTTAGGTACATAATTGAATGAAATTATGTTTCTCTTTATAAACGTTAGAGTCTAGTAAATTATTATGGAGTATACAATATCGACTGAACGGATAGTTCTAACCAAGCAAACAAGAAACCGGCTACAAAATGATAACTAGCAAAAAAAGTTGAAAGGGAAAATGAGATATTGTATATTTAGCTACAGGATTGTCAATAGTTAACATCATATTTATTTATCGAAATAGATAGGACAAAACAATGGCACCAATACGAACACTCGCGAGCATAATGTGGAAAATGAAAAGTGAACGAAGGTAATAAATAAACAACTAATTTGAAAAGTACATAACTCTGTTATAAAATACTACTGTTTTGTTGTCTGTTCATAGAAAGACGATTTTAGACCTTGCTAAGTGAGAGTCACGTACAAGTATGTAATCGCATTATTGCTGTGCATTTTATTTTCAGATACTCTACAAAACGTAATAAATGGACTATGAAAATATTAGTTTGGTATTCTATATTTTTTCGGATGAGTATTGGCTTTTAATTCTCAGCATAATTACTACCAGGCTGATGTACTAACATACCACAGTATCATCTGCGCGAGTATCAAACATATATTAAGAAGGCTAGATCATGCGCGGCCACAAAGGATGCGTTTGCAATTTACACATCGCTGTAGTTCTGGGTTCCTGGGTTCCACAAGGGTTCCTGTTATTCAAGTTGCACTCCAGCGAAGTTAATAATATAACACGGTTGCTATACTTCACTAGCGGCGAGAAAATGAGTCCTCTAATGAAGTCCGATACGACACCTTTTGTTCTCATCATGTCAAATTCTATATACGTTACATTCATATGGATGTTAGACAGCGTTGAAGAAGTTGACTACGCTTTCAGAATTCTTCATTCTTTTTATTGTCTTCCAGAGGGAACATCTTTTTGGCTACTTCCGGAAGTTGCAAATGGTGTAAAGAGTAAAATAAGGAGGAGACAGGAGATAGTAAACGGAACCATGGGAAGGGGCGGATTGAGCAGTTGTTATCTTGATATCATTAACGTATCCGGGTGTCATTATCATATCCAAAGGTCGTTCACCTACCTTCCTTTCTTCGCCTGTACCTTTATTACTGAAATGACGCCCATGTAGAAAGAACGGGTTAAAAATACGTACTGCCAAAGCCTTTGCCTAGGGTTAGTGTAATTATTTACTTACAATGAAGTCCAGTTCGTTGGGCTGCATCTAGAAATTTATTCAATAAAGATGTTTCCCAAAACGATTTAAATAAGCATCCATAAAGGGTTGTATATTGAACTTTCTTGGGTGTCTTTGTTTTATGTACTTGAGATAAAGTAGTAAATCAAGTAGCTTGGGACACTTTCGGACTCAACGTCATAGCGTATTCAGCTGTCGAACATACATTTCACAAACATTTTAATAACATTCTATTTCAAAAAGAATGATTAGCGTTTTTTGTACCGCAAGCCACGGCATTGGATAGCGTTCATGGTATTTCCTTTGTGAACGAAAACGCCGAATAGCCCCAAAGGCACTCTACGACGACCGCCCTTGCTGCTTCGGCAAGTCCAATGCCAGTGTTTATTACTGAATCGGAAGACATCTCATATTATGATGATGTTAGGATGGGTGACACAGTTCCATTCCATTGTGGGCAGCTTGCAACGCCTGTTGATAGCGCTAATACGCTGGCCAGACCAAGCCTAAACTAAATTATGTTGAAACTAATTTAAAATATATGATGATCCTCGACCCACACGCTAGTAGAATATGATGTAAAGTATCGTTTAGGTCTATACATTTGAACGAAAACTAAACAATTATTCTTTTGATTTAACGCCGTGTTTTTCATAAAAGATATTGACGCAACTCCAATAATGTCCCTTCTAAGCTAATAACCATCATTATATTGCCTACCTACGAAAGTAATCTCCATCAACCTTCCAGAGGTTTTTAGGCTAAAATTAAATCGTTCCCCAAATACTTTAAGCGTAAGACAATTTAATTTCCCTTCAAGCATTGGAATCACGTTTACGAGCAGAGTATATCATTCCCCCAGTGCTCGTTAAATTGTGTATATATAGGCGGAGTGTGCCTACGCCCATAGGCTTAAGAAACAACATAGATGTATTAATTTCAATGTGAACTGCATCAGTGCCGACCAGGTATGAGGCATACAGTGGTTAAACTCGTCCTTTGGTTTAAGAATGTCAGTCCCACCCTTTCTACACCCCGAATTGCACTCGTAACCTTAGTTAACAGGAACGTGCAATGTCGATAGCTTTGTGATTTCTCGATGGGTAAATGGCTCTTCTATAATAATGCAAACGGTAATTATCCAATAACATTTCTTAGGGTGCCTTGCTCTAAGCAGCAAGTTCAGTAGAGATATATTCACTCTTGTGTTTGTAGTCATCTTTTTACTGATTATTTGCATTCCTCTGTCAGCATTGCATTGGCAACATTAAGTTCGGCTGGACTTAGGCTGCGACATTTCTATCCGCTTAGCTGTATTTGGCCATTTTCTCTCTTGCCCGGTAAAGTGGCTTCTCTGGGATTGCAGCCGCGGTTAGCTACTGAATCCATTGGTCTGCTCACAAGACTTGTCATGTCTCTTCTCACATGCCCAGAGTTTCTAGGAGTGACTGGTTCAACTGGACCGGAGTAACACATGTCTCCACTGGGAATCTTATTCGTTCAGTTACCATCTAGCTTACTTTGTTTGCAGAAATAACAACAGTAGTGCCTTCAAGTGGGTGTTGTCACACCTATGGATAGATGAGTCAATATTTGCAGATTTATATATATATATGTATATATAAAAGTCTATACACACACTGCTCAGATTTCAAAACTGCATCGGACTAATTGTTGTCGAGGTACTCCAATGTTTTATTGTATTAAAAAAGTAAAGTCTCCGATTTTCGCTTGTAATGGGGTTGTTTCGTTAGAACATGAAAAGAGAGAAAAACATTGGTATGCTTGATATACACACGCAAGCCTTTCTTATTACAAAAGTTGATAAATCCACAACAAATCCAAATGTCTATCGGTTTCAATACACTCATATATGTATGTTCACCTGCTTCTATTTAGTCTTGCAACTAGCCACTTGATCGAATTTGAAATAGATGGCCAAAGCAGCCTTATGTGTTTTGACTATTTCTTAAACGAGCCACAGTCTAGGTGGCTGATCTAAATATATAGAAGTCGACCTTTCTCCATCGCAGTTGACTATCGCATACTTGTATTCGAAGGCGGTTTCATCGCCTTTGAATTCAAACAAGACAGCCATTTAGGAACATTATGTCTTACGAATATCAACCAAGAGTATTATACACAATGAGGCAAAAGAATATTTAACTAACGAAAAAGAATATATTTTTATCAACTTTGCATTCGAAAGCGGTTCGTTATAAGCAGCTTAATCCAGCTTTCTAGCCTGTCATCCCAGTAAATCAGGCAATTTTGTCAAAAACTCTACGGCCGTTTGGTTCTCCAACTAAGTCAATAGTAAGATAGATACTTTCATTAGATGGGCCGATTTGTTGCTATTTCTTGATGATTTCCATTTGTTATTTATTCGCTTTCTCTCCACGTAGTCATTCAAATAGAAGCACTACTCTATGCGCTCCTGAAGTAGTTCCGGAAGTAGCAGACGTTAAACTCTTACTTTGTTTAGGTAAGGACGTTCCTTGGCACGTATTATTCACAATTGCACACCACTGCATCCTGAATGATCAACGCACGTATTTGTGATTTAATGATGAAGATTAAGATCTCGTGACGTTCCGTTTGTAGATTCCAATGTTTTCTAACCATGTTTCTTCGGCGGAAAACAGTTTGCAGATAGATGAGGAATGGTGCAATTATTAAATCTAATGAAAGGCATGTAAGCAAAAGAGATTTTTTTTATTCATAAAGCTCAACTTAAGCCTTAATAAGAGTGTTTTGAACTGCAACGATTCAGGAATTGTCTCAAGGAATCATGGAGGAATATTATGGGACTGAAATATGTAGCAAATAGCACAGCGCACGTTATGCAGGACTACTCAATAGACTACTCAATCATATCGTGGGCTATTGTCTGCAGATGGGTAATATTATATGGCCTATAGACATATGTGGAGATCGACGGAATGAAAAAGTCCCAATACCAGGCGGAGCCACTTGCTACTTATACAGATCATAGCGAATATCCACAGACGGTGAAAATAATTGATGGTACGCTTCAGCTACCAGGCTATTGTGGAAATAACGATGCCTTATGCCGCTTGACCATAAATACATTTTCACGGGTTTACCTTCTCTCAGGAAATTGCCAAGAGCTGGCCTGTAGCTAATCCTATTATGTGTTCGTTCGATCTGCCAATTTTGTCTGGCTGCTCAATTTTATTTAATTGAACAAACAACTGAACAACAAAAGGTAAATGTATTTGACAATCTTTAGTATTATATCAACTACTTATTCATATGAATGTTAGTACAATATAACAACTTCAACGCTTCATATGGACCTGTTGAGGCCCGCTCTTCAAATCAAATTATTGATTACTTAGGCATTTTTTTCACAATTCAGCGTTTGGAATTATGGAACATATGTTCATACGTATGGAACATAATCGCCTGTGGCTAATTTAGACAGACTCCAGACTTATTAACAGACTCCAACATTCGTAAGCTCATTGTGTATAATACGCTACCGAGCTACCGTGACTGCTCCACCCGCAAAGTACTTGAGCAGGCACAAATAAGGTCCTCTCTTCTCCACTTGAACGCCAAAGTTTATTGACTGAATCTAAAAGTACATGCATGTTCAACGCATTATCCTTGCCAGAAAATCTCGCATGCTTCGGAGAGGTTTTCTAAGAGCTTTCTTTTACAAATGTGTTATCAGTTTGTGGAAAGATTGTTGATATACCCCACATCATGCATTGGTATTTTCCCAGACGTTTATCGAAGGGATCACCGCGATAAGTTGACATCTAGAAGCGTTATTTGTCACGTTAGGGTGTATCAATATCTCCATATAATATTTTGATATTGCCGCCCTTCAAGTGTAGCAAAAATTCTTTATGCAGCTAGTTAGCGAACATTATTATGCCCCGATTATATTTGATGTTCCGATACAATAGTTGGTTTTGCTCTGTTTGCAATGTTCGCATTGTCGATTAGCCGGGCGTCTGTTTCCTAACAGATCCGACAAGGGAAAAAATCAAGAGAGAATGTATTTTTTCAAATTGATAGTTGTTTATAAAAGACTTCATTGCGTTGTTTACCCATCTCTCGTTGGCTGCGAAGAAGAACGAAGACTGGCGTAAAAAATGTAGACGGAGCTTAATTTTCGACAAAAAGTCTGGTTTTCCACAGCAGTTTAGTTATCTGTGTTGTTGCTCCGGTTGCTTTGCGCCGCAACCCCGATCCCAGCAGCATTGATGTTACCTTTTCCTTTAATGCTCTCGTCTGGATCTAAGTCCGCTTTTGACGTTACCGATTATGGGTACTGCCATTGAATTAAGGCGCAAAACCGCAGTTGCATCGTGAACGACCATGTTCGGAGCTTTTCAAGACAACCTTGCCACCCTAAGAAGGCATTGCCACTCCGTTACATCAGAACAGAGTATCGGAGCCGAAGCTCGCTTTTGTGCCGAGGACAAAAGGGGCCGAAACAGGGAAAGAGAAGCGAGGGGAACGGGTTACGGTGAGGGATTCGGCCTTCAGGCATTGAGGTTGTGAGCATTTGAGAGAGTCGGGATCTCAAGCGGGACGGAAGAGTCAACGACCCCGGAGCCTTGGAGTCTACGGCCAGCCACCATCGTCAGACCCATACAGACCCGTTCGGTTGGGTTCGCCTTCACACGGACACGCGTAGGACGTATAGAACGTATAGCTATCAAGAGAAAGGGAAATTTCTTTTTGTAGACGAGGAGTAACATAAGCTTTTCTCCATGAGGGAGGACAAAGAAAACGAGGCCGTTAGACCGACGGCCAATACATTCATCAGCTATAACGACGTTAGAGTTTTTCGGCAAGATTGCACTCGAATGCAAGTATTCTGTGCGGATTTTGTGTAAGTCGCTTCTCTCTACCACACGGCACAATGTTGTGTCTATGTGACGCCACAAAGAGCACTAACCGAAAAAAACAGGATCATTTATGCCTCGTATCCTTTAACGTGCTGTTTCTTTAGTAATGTGTTTTTCTACTTTTTTTTGAGGCTTTGGCTAGGAAATTTTAACCCTGTCTTTAGCTACTTTTTAGGCTCACGCCGCTCGGTCGATCCCGCCTCAATAGCTATGGAGAGAGAATAAGAACACAATGAATCACATATGCACAGGCTTAACAAATCGCTGTGTTTTCAATATCTTGCTGACATTCCGATGCAAGACTTGATAACGTGTGATAGCTTTTTTTAGATGGAAAGACTATTGATTCAAACGTGCTACTTTTATGTGTCGAATTCAGTTCCGATTTTAATAATTCTGGTAGAAGCTTACTGAAAGCAAATAGTGAATTTGCTGATTGGCTTCGAGCTTATCTGTCATCCGAACAAATATAAATTTAATTGCAAGATTGCATACATAGTCTTGGTATTCACGACTACAAGTTCCATAAGCTTAAACTGCAAAGAAGAAAGCAAGCGTAGACGATAGCCACCTATTTGAAAATTCGACACTTATAGTGAAATTCTCTTCAAGTTATCGCAAATACCTCCGGAGCAAAATGTGTTTATTCTAAGCAATGAAAAATAAATCCCAATAAACAGATAAATGTAAAAAGTAGAAGTTAAACAATTTATTTAAAAAATTCAAAGTATCAGCATATCTTTCGAAATCTGAAGTAGTGGTCAGCCCTAATAGACTCAGAACTAATTTCAGTCAGATCTTGTCTGAACGCGCCCATATAGATCGGAACTGGATCAAAACTGGTCATGGGATCATTGGTCTTTCGGATGTATTTCTTTCAGGACAAGTCGGTAAGTACGGTCAGTATACAACAAGGCGACTACCGAATTGTCTATTAAGAAACGAAATGGTCGAAACGACCAGATTGCTTGTTACACTGCGGTGATATTTATATAGTGAGATACGATCCTATTTACAGCAATAATAAACGTTCAGAAAAAGGTGAACTTAGGGCTCCTAGGTTTTGCTCAATAGCCCTTAAAACAGTTCCTGTGGCTGTGCCTTGGTAGAGTCGCGAACGCTTTCATAACGATGCTTTAGCTAAATTAATACATAGTCTTCTTCTAGCATTTCCTAAATAAAATAAAGCTCTTTTGGAAGCAAATAACACACAATGAGATTTCCAGTAGCTATGGATTAAGCGGTCGGAAACGCAGTTAAAACAGAAAAAAGTAACTTGCCAAGGCAACAGTTTCTCATGAGATAGAGAAATCTATAGTGCTCATTAATAAAAATGAATTTCAGTCCCAAATGCATTTGTTTTTCTAATGATCATCAATAAATACGATTTACATGCGTGTATTTCTTGCATGTATGATACCATCCATTTGCCGTTATAACATTTAGTTGTTATTTTCCTTCCACTGTGAGAATCATCCGTGGTTATTCTGATTCCTGCTCTCAAAATAACCCGTGTACGGTGCATTTTTAGAAGGTTAGTGCCCTTCATTTTAGCGCCTGGGATCAGTCAACCAACAAGTTAGCTATTTTCGCTTTTCATCTTCGGTTTGTAGGAGGCTTCACCGACAACATATTTGCTGAATTTCACAGATAACCAATTGTGACGAAATGCAGCCGAAAAGGAAACGGTTGTCTAGATACCAACAGTCATCGACATCAGAGTTTACGCAGCTCTCGGTATTCAACATATTTCTAAAACCCATTAACGAATTTCGGAGAATACGGCCAATGAAGTGAAAAACTGGCGGCTTTTTTCCCCGATTGGACTCAAAACTGTCGCCCGTCCAACTAGTTGCTTCAGCCACAATAACCAAGCAATCCATTTTTTATACAAGGTTCTTTTCTCCAATGCAGTCCATCGCCTTGGCCATGGCTTTCACTTGCGAACTTAATGCGTATCAAATCGACAAACCCACATGGATACGTCGGCCAACATCACGATGCGAGGATGGCAGCATCAACGACAGTAGTACGAGTCAAGCTATATCTGCTACTTGGGCAAAGCTCATGCCGCCAGCTGTACTTTTTACGAGATTTTTGAACCAACCACCATATGGCACATCTTGTCATTTAATTGCCATATTCATTTACCGTGAGTTGTGAAGAGATTTTACATTCCAGAAGCCCAGAAGCTTGCCCAGAAGCTTGATCTATTTGAAATGATCCTCTGGGTCCATTATGACGCAATGCTTTCTGTTGACCGAAGGATGCCGTCCCTACCTTTCTTTGTTCTACAGCTGTTTGCACAGCTCGATTCCCATCTAAATCCTCTACTATGAGACTATTCGATCTCCTGTGATGAAACACTATTTCTCTTGCCGACGGGGTGGATTTAGCGGGGGGATGCGCAGATCTTGTTCGCGAATTACGGAGTAACGTGTGTGTTGAAACAGCACTCGATCAAAGCCAACGGTGGAATCACCACATTTCTTTTCTCTATTTTTCAGAGTCGAAAGCTATACGCTGCTTGGGATTTTACTTTCGGCTTCAGTTCCACCGAGCACATTCGCGAATCTCGAATACTCCGCGGGTGGCACTACACCCTCTAATTGTATTCTTTCGTGATATTTTTGTTGCAGCTTCGTGTGTTGTTGCCCTGCCACTATGCTGATCTCCAAAGAATCTTACCTTCCCTGTCGGCTGTGACACAGACACACATCGTTTGGGCATAATTTAGTTCTACCATTATGTCCAACCATATGTGATAACGGGTATGTTGTGCCATCATAGAAGTGGTACATCCCTTCGGGCATTACCTTATCGTTAAATTTTCGAAATGCGAAACGAAATAGCATCGTAGGATAAAGGACAAACATGATTAATTAATACCATTCAGGCTAACTGACCGTAGCTGAGTCTTTGGAATTATTCCTAGTGTATTGCTGTCGGTGTTGTCTCCGATGTTTCGCGTGTCCATACACAGGCGCTGGTAATTTTAAGCCCTTCGTATTTACATAGCAACAGTCTACACAATTTGAATAAATCGAACAACTATTCTGCAAAAATATAAACTGCCGTATCTTAATTTCTAAATGTTCGTGACGAAGAAAAAGGTATCATTGCAGGCCAAACTTTGATCTAACAGTTTAGGGAGGCAAGCTGACGTGGCAGAGAGCGAGGGGTACGCACTCTGCGAAACCACTGTATGGTAGCTTCATTGTACGCGTCTGCTATAACGGTTGCAATGTTGCACATAAAAATTGCTCCGTGATGTTTAACAAAGGGCTGTATGCCGGAGACTAGGATAAGGTAGCCCACAGCACACTTATGGCTGGAACCGACTTCTTTTAAGGGCAGCTGCCTTGCGGCTGTTGAGTTATGGTAATGCCGTGACGGCAATAACATTTGCGCTTAACAGGAAAAAAGTTGTATAATTACCGATAAAAGTCAAGCTAGCATGTTGCTCACAATAACCGTATATCGCGCAACGGTATAGGCTTAAACACAAGTCCGGATAAATTTCATGACATATCCGCAATTTTATGTTTACCGCTGACCAATGCCGCAAATGTCTATGCATGACTACCATGAAGCAATTGAAACTATCAAACATAATGGAAACAATGTAAAATTATTGTTACTTCGATAATGGTAACTAATATTGTTTTTAATTGATGTTACCGACAAATGTCTTTACAATACAGCTATTATAATTGACTTGAGGTATAAGTGTAGGCTTAGCTATAGCTATGAATACCGGAAAGGACCAAGTGATAACGAAAACACCCACCTATTCGTGTTTAGATGTAGTTTTTCAGCCTTACGGAAAAAGAAAGGATAATCTCATTATTATTAGTGGTTATATGGCTCTAAGTTCTTTTTTTTACAACGTGGTGGCGTGAGCAGGATAATGACTAGTGTAAGGCAATGATAAGGGCATCTAATCTTAAATGGATGACGCTAAGGCATTGTTCTTACATTCAATCTTTAGCGTGTAATTCGCCAGCATACTCAAAACAGAAAGATAATGCCAAAGGTCTTTTATGTGCAATAATTCGGAGCTGTCAGATTTGTTAATCTTCAAGTACTATATTGAAATGACATATCAATTCATATGTGCTGGGCCTGATACTGGTTGTGACCTAATTCATGTTTGACTCTTCACAGCGTTTTTCATTACTCCTATTCTGCAGGAGTACATAGATTGTGAACTTGTTTTTTTGACCCACGCCGCGAAATGCACATTACGAAAAACGACAAACTCAGTGACGTGCTTAAAATGGCAAATTATGAGGCCAGCTTTACAAAACTTGTTTACCATTATTATTATCAAGACAACCATTGCTCAAGTAAATAAGGGCTTGTTCCAGGTCATCATGCTATTATTTATTGTATGCCTGTTTCAGCTATAGTCGGCGAAACTGCTTACAAAAACTCATATAAACACGAAGGGGGAAACTATAAGGGCAAGAGTGGCCTGGTCATAAAATACAAACTTTTTAATTTAAGCCATGTAGTTTTGTATATGTCATTGGGTCACAAGGCTTTGCCGGCTCCTGAACAGGAAGTTTTCCGGTCGTTAAATAAAAAAGAAATGCCCTTTATACCGTTACACAGTAGTATGTCAAATTCTATGTTCATAATGCACGCGGAATAAAAACAGAACGCTGGCTACAACAACGTCTCCATTCAAGGACTTTCGTCTGTTTCTGTTGTGGTTTGAACTCAGGTATAAATACCGTTGTTTGGTCCAATCTGCCGGACATTGCGATAGCAGTATCAAAAGTGCATTATGGACCTATAGACCTTAATAAGCCTGAAGTCATTTTTGTGCAAAATGCGTTAATTGATAAGGTCTAAGCGTGATATTACAGCTCCTTCTGTAATTAGTCATATTGTTATACTACTCATTACTTTGTATATTTCAATTCGTTCCGCCTCGCATAAGCTATTTGATCTCTCGTCGCCTCCTTATATCATTTTCCCATAGAAATCGAGAAATTAAAAGAAAGTGTGGCAAATAAGGGCTAGCAACATGAAACAAAATTTCATCCTTTAGACACAGCAAGGGAACAGATTCAGACCAGAAACACATGCATAATAAATATACTACCATTTATACTACCACCTGGCGTCAACATTTTGGTGCGACCATTATCTATCGTCGAGTCACATTACGCCTTGTTCAATTCTACTCATTGAATTCATAACTGGTACAAATGCCAAGGTTTTTACGCATAAAAACTAAGATTCAGCTGCTTTGCTCCGATGAGAGGAGTTTGACACGCTAACACACCAATATACGCTTGATCTAGTTATATGATGCAATCATGCTGGTGCCATAAACAAAGGCATGAGACGATAATGCTATAGCTTCACACGGTAGATGATTTGTGCAAAAGCAACAATAAGCAGATTACGGTAACAGCGCTACTCTGATGGTGTCCTCACTGAGGTAACCAGGTTCGCCATGGGTTATCCTGTCTTCACCCTGCCTAAAAAAAAGACAACGAATAGCACCATATATTTGCGTAAACAATCAGTCCGTGTCAATTTTGCACTCTGGGTAGTGCACTCTGGGTATATCAATATGTGTATAGTAGAATAATAATAGAACAATGTCTACGTATTTAATGTCTATGGTCAATTTATTGAAAGATACTTGGCGTAAGTACCTATTTTTAATATATAACTCATATATCTCATACACATATAACTCATATACAAATATAACTCATAGTATCATACCAGAGCGTTCTTTTCACGAGCGATGTGGTGAATGCGATAGCGATACTAAAATGGGTAAAATCGCAACTTTCTACATTCTCCATTTGACTTTGTTCTATCCGACTCCATTTTGACGGGGCAAATAGAAAACAATGTATTTCGGGAACAAATACGCAATGATACCGGGTGCGGAGCAGAACGTGAAAAGTGTTCGGAAGCGAAAAGAATTTATAGGTCCGCCTATGAAAACTCTGTGAAAACAAGAAAGCATATACACAGAGGATGAAAAACTTTAGCGTCGAACCGTTCTGATAGCGGCAACGGCTTTAACAACGGCTAAACTCTTACGGAGCAGGCGTCATCAAGCGGGGTGTCATAATGGCTTTCCATCACGAAGTAAACAATAAAACAACTGATGTGACGAGGTAGTCAACGGAAAAAAAGTTCTGAGAGAAAGAGGGAAAAAGAGGAACGGGAGGCAGGACAATAGTCAATAAAAAACGGTTAACTAAACGGACCGATGGAGAAACCCAGTATCACGGCTGGGAGACTACCTAATTATGTATAATAATAAGCTACGAATACAGGTTTGTATTAGCATGAATAGCGAAAATTGTAAAATAAGGATCAAGGTCGAAACTGTCGTGTCACGTCGGATATTAAAAGCCAGTTAAGTAGGACGTTGAATTAACGTTTGCTTTGCTATACATGTGACATCTTTGAATACTTAATATCAATGATTTAATAAATTAGATACGTATTAGTGATACAAATACTATTGGTATGTAATAATATCACTACATTTGGATAACATTGGACGTGTTCATTAATTTTGGCGTGTCTTTTACTTGCTATTAAGTAATTTCGTACCAACTAAATGTCCTCCCGATAGCTATCAATTCGGCCGTCTAGAGGAATAAGCCTTACTGCAGTTTATTTAAACGTGGTGTGTTATTGTACCTTTGATATTATTAATAACAAATAGTTAGCTATATTTTTTGTGAAAATTGGTATTTATTCTGTAGGACTTGATATTGGTTTCTATAGAAGCTGTATGATATGACAAGCTTAATGTTGAAATCATTGGACTTACCAGGTGGGAGCAATATGAAGAAATTAAATTAGGAAGCTTTTGGTTAATGTGATAATCGCACTGTTGCTTGATTCTCTGGTAATTAGATGCGGTATCTTTCGCCGTCCTTAAAGCCTAGGCCATAGGAGACTAAGCTCCATTCTTAGGAATAGTTACCACGTATACGCCTAACTATATGTGAACTACATTGCTGTCATTAGGAAAGAAATCAAGGAAATGCTATTTCTCACTGTGGTGAAAATTGAATTACCATGAAGGTGTTTGCTCTAATTGCAAATACGATCTACAGTAAAGGCTTACTATTCGCGCTATAATTTATACATGAGAACAGTAGATGGTGCTAATACTCACCACTATTTTTGAATGACAAAAGCCAGAACGAGGAACAAATTAAACAGAATGTTTTTCATGCTGCATTTTCTTGAAAATACTACAGTGGTATTACAGCTGAGGCACACCTTTAACTAAATAAAGTACTACGGTGGGCGCAATCTGAGGCACGCTAAAATCATTTTAGCCAGTTTCATCTAGCTTTGACGATAGCATCTACGCACTTCCTGGATTCCATAGAAGTGCCATGACAGGATTAAACTATCCACTTGCTAAGAATATATTTCGTCAACTCAATAGCGTCAACAGCAGATTCACACTTAATCGACGACGTTCAGTAACGACGGAGAATGGACTGTCGGTCGTGTGGTTACGCGGTCGTCATCTTTTTCAGCAAACTGTTCTTTTCACAAATGTTTGCTGAAATAACAAGATCTTCAGTGCCCTCGGACATGGTTTAGGGGCATCACAAGCACGTATAAAGATTGCATCCAAGTATTTCTAGAGGTTCCTTAGAGAGATGCAGCTTTATTGATTATTATTTACGGAATCCTATTAGTGAACTTAGCAAAGCAGTTCGTTGGTGAAATGGTTTTGTTACCCGATAATACAAGGGCTATTAGGAAAAAATGCAATGTGGGTAAAGGCCTTGAAAACACGCTTCTTACTGAGTGTCTTTCCCGCGTATCGGGGTAAACGTGCTTGAAGACACTCGTTTCAGTGAACTAACCACCCGATTCTCAACCAAAAAACAATAGCTATCACACAGCACTCAGGGAGCACACATACGTAAAGAAAGAAATTTCGAATTAAGATTTTTACGTAAAGGAATCCGTTCACTCCTGTGCCATAAATACAGGATTCATATTTATATAGCATGCATATGTACTGTATAGACGATTGTTGACAAAGCAGATTTGCCGATATGTATCAAGGTTATACAAGTGATATTTGTGTGCAGGCTTCGCTTAATGTATTAAAATGTAGTATACGTTAAAGCAAGTACACCTATAATTACCACCAACAAAACGACTTCCGTGACCTAAGGAAATCTTGCGGATGCTAAATAACACTATCTAGATTGTTTAGAAAGTATGTTGATTTTGCAGAAAAGATGAAAAGGTATGTGTAAATTTAGCTCATGATAAGTTCATGTAGTAGTCATTACTTCTGGAAACAAATGTAGTTTGGCAAGGAGTTAGCACCGCGAGCATTTTATGTGACTGGCATGATACTGCTGCCTATACGCCTGTTGAACGCAAGCAAATTAATAACACGTTGATTTTTCCCAGATACACGTGAGATGTTAAAATGGATCTATCACGGATCTATCGGAAGTCTATCAGATTTCCTACTCGAGCCTACAAAAATGAAGTCATGGATGCTCAAATTGGTATAATCGATCATATTTACTATTTAAAAACACGCAGCAGCTGCCGAACAGACTCATTTCAGCCAGTTCAGTGCTGGGTTTAACCTAGACAGAATGTTTCTTTTAAATGGCGTATCGTTTTGACTAATTTATAACTCCTGACAGCCGTAGCTTTCTCAGCTACTGTAATATAAGTCGCTCTTTTAAATTGAATGCTTCCTGCTAAAGTCGTGTATTTTATCTGCTTAGACAACCACGGCGTTTTGAATAGAAGAAGACGTCTTACGTTTGCATCGTATTCGTAGACGATTTTCGAACTAATAGGTAACACAGGGAGAGATGTAGAATAAATATAATTGTGGATTAAGCACAAATGTTGTGGCTGCATTTTGATGCATATTCTCTCGGTTGACTCTTCTTTCGTCCTTCATGAACAATACGAAAAGGTTGTCGTTTACTCGTTTCTATATTTAACGTTTACTATTAGTCTACGAATTTATGTTTGAACGGAAACTACAGCTATGTTTCGAATATTATTCCAAAGTTCTTGAATCTCCTTCTCTTCGTGTTGATTCAGACTTTAAATAGCTCAGTGTTGAAACAAATTGTCCTTTGCCGTGACAGTCGTACAATCCTAACCGCAGTTTCTCTCACCCTTGACATTAAGTTTTGAGACGAAACTCAGGTGAGATAAAAAAATGGTAGCAATAGACGAATCTTCATCATCCTATATCAACTGAAGCGGTTTTTTTCTGCAAAGACAAAGGTGCGGAATGGAGAACAGTATATAACCGTATTGAGTCTTCAAACTGTATAAATGATTCTCTAACTATGCATAGTGTTATTAGTATTGACTGCTACTGCCAGTGCAAATCTTCGCCGCAAATATCAACAGCAATAATAGCCTGCTTATATCGAAAAATTCTACGTGCTTAAGTAAAGTCACAAATACACGAAGTAATTCCGTGCACTTATTTTGCCAATTGAAGACCCTTTCGAAGCTTTGTTTGTTTGTTTGTTGTAACGTGAACCAAGTCGTGAAAAAAGGCGACAAAATTCCGAACTTGTGTTGTATATAGATATGCTTAATTTCTATATTGTGTTAGTGTTAGTACAAGTACACATGTTATTATTATTTGAATAATTAAAAGCTTACAAAATGATTTTTTTGTGAAATGAACTAACATATGATCTATTACAAACATAATAAAGACATTTAAGAATAGATGACAACGATAGAAAGGACAAATGAAACATCGTCACATGACAAAAACTTGATCTAGAATACAAAACTGCACCTATGCTGCAAGAAGCATTATGCTTAAGCGGACCGAAATGCGTCAGATGGCACCTGTGAAGTAGCACTTATTCGGACGAGAGAAAACGAGTCGAAACTGAGCAGGTCTCGTTTTGAGATATTGCATGTGACCATTCGACTGGCTTTAAAATTACCTGTGTTCTAGATCTGAGATGGCATGCTACTTTGCCTCAAGCCGCCTTTCAGAAACAATACTGGAGGGCGCCGTTGATGTCTTACATATCACTTGAGTATGATGTGGCAAACGAATAAAAAAATTTCTTTTGAGGTTAAAGGAATATAGTAACATGGATGTTAACAGTGGAGGTCCTAGGTGGCTTCTGCTGTGGACGCAAACGGTATGAGCGAAAAACGCCAATTTTTTTAGCGGCTGTCTACTGATCATTGATAACTATAAATGTCATCGGTTCGGACCAATAATTCAATGACGCATAACCAAATTTCAAAACAACTGAGCAGTAATCGAGCAAATGATTATTAGAAACAAACTGGATATTACTTATGTACACGCCTTAACTAGAATGAGCTTGTGCGCTATATTAAATGCCCAATGATTGAGTTTCTGAATTGCACATAAAGGATGAAGTCCGTCCCTGGCATGCAACCTGAGCGTGTAAATACAGATTGAAAACACTTTAAAACACTAGAACACGTAGGTCTGTCGTTGAGCAAGGAAATTTTTTTCCACCATACGTAACTTCAAGAAAATTAGAGATCACGCGAATTCTTATAAATTCTGCGAATGGTTCCATTTGGATTCAAATATTTATTACAGGTTTACTGAAAACCAGCATGTATTCACCAGGCGAACTGCCTAGCCAAGCACTTTCTGTACCCTTTTTATATATGCTTATTTGAATTTGGTTCAGTTATATATAAAGCCAAGCCAGAGAGGTAAAGCTCGATGCAGTGTACGGGGTCAGCTATTGACATGCCAATTTCGAAGTCTCCAGTATCGATAATGATTTTTGTCAGAGCTTTGCCAAAGGTTCGCTCCGTCGTATTATTCATTACATGATTCCCCATATAGATGGCGCGTTCGTCGTTTCGTGAAAATAAGGGTTTCCTTATTTAAAGGCTATAAAAAATATATTTTTCCAAAAAGCTCGTGGGTCTCCCTAGTAAATGCTCGGGAATTTAAAATCCTTTAGAAGCAGTGCAACAACTGTTTCCTCTGGTCTCTACTTTAAATAACCAATGGCTACACTAGCTGATCGTTTAATGTTTGCAACGCCGTGGCCTGCATTGCATATATACATATAAACTTTGCTGTAATCTAAATCCGTTACCTAAGAACATACTCACATGCTATAATACGAATGCTGGATGTTAGCTTTTGTCGAGTTTAGAGTCGACAGGCTATCTCTGATCTAAAAAAGTTTAGAATAGTTAATAAGACCCGAAAAAATAATGCAAAGTATGTACAGTGTGAGTTACTCTCTCACCGGTTAAAACTGCAAAGACTGTTAAAGCCACCCCAAATACTGCTTAGTTAGCTATGTTTTTCGACTACTGTTCGTTTCCATTGCTATTCTGGCAACTGTATAAGGTCAGATCATGTGACAGTGCTGAACATAAAAAATTGGCTCTAAGCGCCAGACGTTTCGTTTTGTAAATGTAAAGCTTTCTAAATTTAGCTTTCAGTCTCCCTGTTGAAATAAATACGTCGGTGCCCTAGAGCTGTCAGAGGTGGTGAGGAAATTGCGCAAATTATGACTATGTGGAGCGGTTTCGCAATTCCCCGAGGACATCGTCGGAGTTGCGCTTTTGTCAATATAAAAGGAAAAAATGTGAGAATGCTTAAATATTTTACGGCTTTTCTCTTTACTGTGTAACGAGAATGGGACGAGAATGGATTTGTGACAGGCAAAAAGCAGAGAGGCATGAAACTGATTCTATCTACACAACCAATATAGTGTCAGAGAAACTGACACACTTAGTGCTACATAATTTCCGCATCCCATTATAAAATAGATTTAGAATAGCAGTTTTTTTTACTTTTTCAAATTTGGCGATTATGTGGCAAGTTTCCGTGTAAAACTTCGTAAAAAGACAATTGTTGTGATAATGCTGCGAGTAATCCTTGTACTGAACATACGAGGTTTAGCATACGTAAACACGAAAGGCAACGCACAGGTACAACAAGTTGCATTTTATACGGGATATATTTTGTTAGGTTACGAATGGTAAATTGTGTGTTTTTACTTGCATACGACAATGATCGATTCTCCATGGAAATTAACCATGTATTTTTTGCTAATCCTTGAACATACCATTTATTATAACGGCGTTTCTGTTCGATACCTCATTTATTACTTTTCTCTGAATACTTGCAATTCGACCGAAACAGCAGCTCTCAAGCACTGATTAACTTCAAGCTACAACTGCTATTTCTCCTAGTTCCTAGCGATCCTAAAGCTTGATTGAGGAGTTCTAAAGAGGCTACTTCTGCGAAGAAACAGCTCGACGCTTCTTAGGTCTAACAAAAGATTATCGTGAAATGGTCCTTTGTTAATTTGGGTAATTGACAAATTTGAGATTGCGTTAAAGTAAATCTTAGCTCACCTGCCGCGATTTCTTGCGGCGAGGAAAATAAAATGTTAAATTTACTCGCAAATGTTAACAAAAATTCAACGTGATCTTTAAAATTCAACCAGCTGAAGAATATGTGTGGTGTTCGATATCTAGATGCAAAACATGAAACTCAATTGTCAAGAATTAAATACCTAAAGTTATTCAGATTGTCGCACACCGGAAGAATTTATGGCATAGTTAAATAAACTAACAATAAATGCGACAAATGCAGGGCGCAGAAGCCACCTAGATGTACGTAATCACGTCCATATAGACCTCAACGGCTATGGGCGATTTATACGAGAGCACCATATCTGTAGCAGGAAGCAGATACGTTCCCTTTAACAAGCGGGTCAACGTTGTGGCACTGCCGAATGCTTACGGCTCAACTACTGGACGTACAACTCGTCTACCTATTGCATTTTTGGTAACCTGAGTAATAACAATAATCTCTCGCTTAAACCCAACCTATAAATAGTAACAGAAGCACATATGTCATAACCTATAACGTCATTTAGCATAAATCGAATCTAAAGTGTTACGCGTTATATACAAAAGTGTCTAGCCGTGAAAGATAAGCGCATTGAAAAGCTAAAAAAACAAAGGAGCAGGGAAGATGTACAGTTTTCCTTATATGGGAACTCCATACGGTTTTTGTCGAGATTTATTGTTAAGAACATATTGGAGCTACGACACATCTTTACCGAATCTAGGAATTAAAAGTAAAATCACCTAAGCATATTGGGGCCGTGCTTTTAAGACAACGGCGCTGCAATTATTTATTCTACTTAGTGTAGCCTAATTGACACCAAAGAGCAGTATATAAAGCACTCCATTTAGTTTTCGCACGAAAATCTGGATGAAAAACTAATTTATTGTATCCTTTGTAGGCTCTATCATAATCAGCAATAATTGTCGGCGTGCCAGCCGCACTCTCTGATTAACGTCACTATCATATCTACGAAGGTGTTCTACGATATTCTGCGAAAAATCTATTAATCTGCTTTATTACGTTTTATTTTCGCTCTCTATTTTACTATGAGCCAGCATTTGTTACAGTACTGTAAGTTTGAGCTTAGAGACAAAATGGCCAGGGCAAAATTAAACTTTAGTTTGCTTTTAACATAAGTAAACCATCACCATATCGGCACATGAATATATTCATTTTGCTCAATTGCACGCATTAAGACAACGCTTGTAATTTGTGAGAATTTTGGTGTAGCGAACTGCTTGGCAAACCCCGCAGGGTGCTCAAGCTTCTCCTAGTAGACACGACAACGCTAAATCTACTCTGCTAAATTGGATAATTTGAGCTTCAAATTAGTACCTGACAGTAATTCACATCGTTTAGGCTGTCATGCTAGGTGGCCCGTTATGTGGAGCCGTATTACAATTGGCTATATCATTTCTCGTAACTCCGTAAATCATAGCAGTACTCACTTAAAAGTTAGCCGTATCTATTTTTAAGCAATACGAATGCCTTCGTCTATTACTTTACAGACTCTAAGATGTTACCATATAACTAAATGTGTCCTAGCTCTTGAAAGCGAGAATATTCACTGATACACTTCCCTTTGTAGAAAATTTGCAACGGCCCGACAGATTGTCCACCCGTAATAAATTTGATTGAGCTATGGAACAAATGAATACCAACGCGTTTGTTTCTAGGTTGTTCGGTGCGCTCTCATACTTTTTTGTCATCAGCATAGATTCCTTTTAACATCCCCGACTGAACAAAGCGGATAAAAGGAAGAATTAAAATATATAAAAGCCTAAGCGTAGATATAAGAGAGCCAATATTCGCAGGTGACAAAAGGAATTGTAAATGAGGGATCCTATAGAATTCCCGAAGCCACTGGAACTCATCAAGCCGAAAGTCGGGTTTAAAGTGATTGCATTACTAGAAAAATATAAAAAGTTAGATGAAAAATGTAGTCACTAGGTTAACATCGCAGTTTACATTTCTTTGTTATTGTCGGCTGAACATACGCCATCTCATATAGATAAGAAAAATATATATAAATTTGCGACAAAATGTTTAATGGGACTCATCACTCTGTTGATGCATGAAAAACAAAAAGCCATTGCACAAAAATCCAGCGCTCCAGCTGCACTTAAGCTATATTGGACCTGTACACGATACGTCACTCCTTAGTGAACGCGATTTTAAGCGAGATTTAAAAGTATAAGTAGATGCTTAGCTGGTTGAGTCCGCCTATATTTGAATACTAACGTTACTGGGTAACAGTCCTAGTACTTAAGCAGGAACTTTTGGAAATGAAAAAAATTACGATTCTGTCTGTTAGTTCTATGGTTTTTGCGTGCTCAGTGATCATTTATTCATTTTTTATTGTGTTTGATTTACCATCTTTAAATATGCGTGCTAGTTACCCACAGATCACTGCATACGTCAAGCTATTATTTTGAGAAAGTGATCGCTCAATGTTAGATTGCTCTCAATAAAATGTAACAATAACTTCAATAATTTTCCTTAAAACATTACAATGAGACGCACATATGAGTAGCTTTATAATAATTCGCAAGTAAAAACTCTGCTTCCTTTGTTGTGTCTTCTGGTGGCTCTCGGTGGTCGTATATGCTTCCAGCTGGACGGACAGCTTGCCGGATAGCCCTGAGTAGAGTGTTATGGAGTCACATATTTTGCATTGCGATCTAGAGCAGAAATAGGAACTTGGCGTCGCATCAATTTGTTAACAAGCTTAAGAAGCTTAACAAATCTGTACAGTAGCTTCCAAGAATACCTTTGTTGACATTAGCTTATGTGACGAGCTATTTATATATTAAAGCTCGATATGAAGTTTCGGTATATGAAACTTGGCAAGTTGGACCAAGGAATCTAGTTCCTTTGTAAACAAATATCTGTCTGTGGACATCTTAATGAAAAAACATTTGTTGGCTGTTGTAAATCGAAGGAGCTTGATTAATACGCTTCTTCTGCATGCAAACGTACCACTAAGCAAATTCTATACAAATCATACATTGTGACATATTCTCCTACTACAGACGCTCACTCGACCGAAAACGTGACTACAAGCTGTTAGAAACAGCAAAATGCTATCAACTCTGGTTTACTAGTGAATTCATATGACAAATTATTACCATGGTACTTCTGGTGAAATTTGGAAAGAGATATATCCATTAATATGCCCCCCCATATGTTCTAAAACAAAATTAATATCTATTCACCGCTGCAATAAATTTTGTGGCTTTCAGCATGTAATGGGATCGCAACTGCCAAGCACACGCCAACCTTGGTAATGCGCTCCTTGGCACGTTCCGTACTTTCTGATTTCATCGGCTACACTAGTTCTCTAACAGGCTTTTGGCTTTATTTCAAATGTTCGATTGCGGTACGATTTCCTATGGAGAGGTTCTGATGGAGCGCGTGAGAGGAAGGGGTCATTGACATCCGTGACCTGTTTGCACCGACCCGCTTTTAAAAGTGTAGCAAATGATTCTTTTATGACAAAGATCTGTTGTTGCCGGCCCCCTTGGGTGTCAGCCGCAAAAGTCTCCCAGCCAACGCACATTCATCATAAACTCATCTACAGGTAGTCCTTTGTGAATTTCCCAGGAAGTTATAGTGCAGAAACCATAGAAAGTACATAACATAGGGCAATCTTCATTTCAATCAATTCTGGTGGCTCCCTCTAAATGCGAGGTAGCTGTACCCGTGCGAACGAGCACTCCTGCTTGGCTCCTCCGTGTAGAAAAACCCAATTTTGTCGACTTTGCGAGAACGACATACTATGCGAGGGGCTGGCTGAAGTCATACTATATACACGTAAGTATAGCAGTTACTGGCGTTTCAAGGTCTGGCACAACCACAGCGTCTTTTGGTGGGCAAAACTTGGATCCTAAATAATAATAAACTATATCGATCTTACTTTTAACTTACAAGTAACGTCGTGTCTTTATCACGCTAAGGTATGGCCTCAGATTTCTGTTTTAGTTAACATTATTGCACCAATTCGGTGAAATGCCATAGCATTTGAATTTGCACATCCAGAAATAACATGCATAATTTTTATATTATGTCCTAAATATGCCCTTGGTGCATTCGAAAGAAGACCACTTTTCAACTGCACTTATTGCAGTAGCTTGTCATTGCAATCGAGTGTCACATTGTATGTCGTATTACGCAGATTTTGTATCATCGCCTATTTTGCTTGATGTTTGTTTCAAAACATTTTAATTAACCTTCCAAAATGAGTCCCTAATTATAGCAATGAACTTTTTTAACCGTGTCCTAGGGTGTCTAGACGCAGCAACTACGGGCGGAAATGAATGGTCACGGTGACGGGCTGGAGAAGATCAATCTTGAAAACTTGCGTTGTAGACTTAGTTTAGGCCTAGTATATTCGCATTTTGTTGAGTCATCAATATCAACTTTCACTACCTGTACCTATTTTTCGCACGTATTTTACGAAAATTTTCAGAGTCATGTTACAAACTGCTTTTTTGAACTATTGTCCTTCCCCGAAGACAGATTTCTCCAAAGATAGCCTACGGTTAGACACATAGATCTTTGCAGGAAAATAAATGTTTTTTGAATTCCCCGTCACACACTGCATATTAAGTGCGCAAAAGGCTTCACAGGAACCATAAGTATCGGCAACTAGTTATTACTGAAGAAAATAAATTTCTACTATGTTAGCAATTACAGCAAGTATCATACCGTTGATGTGTCACACACAGTTTTCAATAAGCCAAACTGCCACTCCAGCAATAAAAAATTTTTCGGATTCCTTTACAATCCATAGATATGTACATTAATTATTTCACGGTTGTTCTATAAACTAACGTGTACCCTGCCTGGTCTATGGATATAAAACGCATGTTGAAAATGGGATAGTGATACTAAAGAGCCTTCATCAAAACCCAGAAGTAGAAAGTTGTCGATCAGCAAATCTATATTGGAGAGAAGGAAAAGGAAAAAAGGAGTTCGGTAGGGGTCTAAACATTTTTCAACGGCGGTAAGATAAGTGCGAGCGCCTTAAAATGCGCACGGAGACAGTAATGAACTACTATGCGGGCATGCGAAGAATTTAGTAATTCTGAGAAGCCCATTGAGACCTTTTTCCATTAAACGTCGCACCGATCCTTCGAAAAAGCATGAAAATAAAGGATTTACCCGAAGCTAAATGAAAGCGTATAAATAACTATAGAGCTTTCTTCATCGGAAAAAGAAAGTGGGTTGATACTATATCAAATCGGCTGCCTGCTGCGAAGACGTTTAAAAATCAGAAATGCCAGTATTGTAGCAAATCCTTGTATTTTTGTAAACTTTCGATCTTTATTCGGTTTACCATTAGTCATTGGTCTTACTACCTTGTCGAACAAGTTCACAATATGCTCACTCCGCTGATATAAAACTTATCCTTTACATCGGGCCAATCCGAGTTCTTTTCTTGCGTCGTTTAACATCATCTTTCAATCCTTCTTCGCTGATCTAGTGGATTTCCAGGCGAAAGTTTTTTGTCCTAGACATAATGTATTCTGGAAAGCAACTATATAGGCTCATTGCGCAACAATTTTTTTCTTTATTATACTTCCCAACCAGCCTTTCTTATAGCTTTAACGTTCCGTCTCCATTAATAATCATTTACATATAATATGGTGTCACCTACATAGGCATAATATGCCGTAGGTGGTATTACAGCAGCTCCAGACCCCGAGGGAATACGTGTTGTTCATAGAGCAAAACAGATGCGCATATTGTACGCCACTGCGGTAAAGAACAGGAGCCGTTATCCCGAAATGCATGTTACCTAAATGAAAAATGGCAAGGTTCTTCTTTCCTATATGAGACGTACGTCGGAATAAAATACGTTATGATAACCCTCATATGTCGAATTAATACAATCTGGATAGCTGTTGAAATTGCATTTCATAGCGAATAACATTATCAATAAATCCTCAAGCACAGAGTCCAACCAGTCCGAAACTAAACGACCGTGTTCTGGTTATAGGCTTATAATTATGCAATACCATTGTAGTCAACGCACCACAGCTCTTTGGTAATTCCAAAGATATTTGAACAACTTTCTTGTGTTCAACACCCGCTATTTAAAACATTCTCTATCATCTTCTTATTACATGCATTCTCAGGAGGCAACGAAACTAAAGCATGCTTAGCTTGAACTGTATCGTCTTTGCCTTGTCTACATCTCATTTATCCGATAATAAATAAACCTACAGTCACACCGAGCCAATATTTGGAATGTCACTTGGCCTTATTTAACTAAGATAATGCGTACACATTTTTATACACTTGAACAAGGTAAGTTTCCATGAGGAATATACGATTATCACTGCGAGCGTAAAAATGATATTTTTAGATTCATGTACTCACTTTAGATCTGTTAACTTGGAACAAGTCGAGTTAGCGAACTTGTGCCTTCTCAAAAATATTGATGTTTTGATCCGAAGTACTTAATGAGCAAAGCAGTCGCACATAGGGCATATATAGGGCATTTAGATAGTTTTCTAATAAGTCAGATAATACAAGCTAGTCGTGTTCTTAGCAGTTTATGAATAAATTATGAATATTCAAGTAGAAGCCATGCTTGAGTTTGTGCCGATAATTCATTTGAAATGCAGACAGGCTGGTGGAAAGTAACTATCTGCCACCAGTGGTGCTCGTAATTTATGTGGCTACGGTTAATATCGTTGCGTGGATCAAGTTATTGTCACGATATCGTAGCGTTAAAGTTTTTTTCGGCATAAAAATACTAATATTAGGAAATAAGAGAACCGGCACGTATTAGCCTGGGAAGGAGAGGTGAATTAACGGACTTTATCTAATCCTATCTATCTAATTTATCTAATTTATCACTGTTTAAGTCCAAGAGTTACAACGGGTGAGGTTATAAAAGTCATGTTCATCTTTGCATTGATGGCCCCATACAAGGCGTAGTTCTTGAGTATTCCAATGGTGTTAATGCATTTGAAAAAGGTCCCCCTACTTCTGAAAGAAAAAGTCATCCATAATCGAATGTGCCGCTCTTGACTCCAGCATTAGTAAATTAGAAAATTTCAGTCAGTATCGACATACAGTGGAGTGCTAATACGACAATCCCGAGACATTTGGTAGCTTAACAGTATACATGTACAAGAACATACCAATACCTTGGATTTTTAATGTCTTTGTCGACTATATAGGCACCAAAGGCGAATTACTTCTCTGGCACCAAATGTAACTACTAGACCTTGAAATACATAGTCACTTAAAAAGTTGACGATGGTACGCTGGCGCGCTGTTAACATGTATTCAAGGTTTACAACTAGTTTCAACTCTCAATGGCAACAAAAGTATTGTTCATTTGTAACAATATTTGTTTGTTGTGCTTGTAATTATAAAATCGCAACATAACCTCTTGTACGCGTGTTCAGCAATGGCACCATGTACACAAATTCCTACAGTGAAACCCACGCTCGAGCTGCACATCTGCAGCATCCGGTAATTCTAGCTAGCTTATGCCAGAATCCCTAACGTGCCCTACCGCCGCTTCGGCTAAGAACGTTTCCGCTTACTTATTAAATGCAATAGAAAGTGTATAGTGAAGGTAGGCTTTCGATAATGAATATTGACCACAGCTTAGCGATCGCTAACCTCGAAGTACCCGAACACCTCTGGCCTCTCAGGCCAAGCAGAGAAGTAGAGAAGTGGCTGTCTCCCTTGTATGCTAAGCAGTGTAGCTGAGAAATAGGCCGTAGGAGAGCAAGTTAGCTAAGTTATTGGATGTACTGTACCAACGTGTTAATACATATAGAAGAAGTCGACAAAGCTTACCCCGAAATGTCAATACACTATATACACCTTCCAAACCTTTTTTCTCCGATAACGGAATAAAAGATCGTCGCCACCACAGACTCTTCTAACCGGACTATCCTCTGTAAGCGCGGCTCGCCTGTCTAGCCTTGGATCGACTTCTGACGAAGAGAGTGCTCGACAGCTATATAATAAATGGACCTTCTAGGGATTATTTAACCAACTTTCAGACCAATTTAGATTAGAAGGTGGTGAAGGATCTTACTCCATCGAAAGGGGCTTCCTCTTCCAAATAACCTTTTTTTGAAAGAAAAGCTAACGAAGTTAACTATTTCGTAAAAAAATACGTACATATATTCTAATTGAAAAAAACTAAAAGCTGGCCCTTTAGTGGAAAGTGACGAAGAAGCATGAACGTCTTAGGTTGTTTACAGAAAGAAAATTAAAGACGTATAAAGCGCAAATGTTACACCATCACAAGCACGAATTACTTATGAATCGTCATTTCGGTGCTTTAAAACAAATATTCAAATCGACTTCAGCAGTTGATTTTTAATATCAAGGAAGTTTGAATACTCATCATTCCGTAGTTCTTCCAAATAAATTAATAATTTTATATTTCTTCTTAAGAATTAATTATAGAAATTATAGAATGCGTAGCATTCTTGAAATGCAATTATTTTCTTGTTTATTTATTTCTGGGTAGGCCTGATAATTTTCTTATAATATATGTCTATATATCAAAGCTTGGTAGACAGTAAGCTGTTACTCAAAAAAATTAAACATACTATGTCAGAATTTTTTCGTTTGCAAGCTCAGAATCCCTTTTTGGGTACCTCAATTGCACGATGTGAACTATGAAGTATGTAGAAGCATGTGTCAGGCGAACAAGCAACAACAAATTCCAAGTAACGCTTTGAGTCCTATGTTGTGTCCATTGAAGTGCTGAAACTAGATAGCTTTCAAGCAATGTCGATATCTCCATATTGAATCTAAGAAAATTTCGATAGTGGTATTTTCCTACGTATAAAGTATGCCTAATCGTCGATAAAACTAAATATGAACCTAGTGGAAACGTCGTGATAGACAAAAACACATGTTTTTACAGGTCAGATGTTAATAACGAGGACTTAGGCTTTTTACCATGAGGTATTTTTGAAAATCCGCTCTGAAACACTGCGTACACCAAGTCTCTTTGAACTTCGCCCTCAGATTCGCTTCTTTTGATTTGATCAATGCATGCCTTAACCTATCCTTAAGTCGTTGCACAAGAATTAGAAATTGTATACAGTTCTTGCGAGTCTCGTCCACGCATTAGTATACAATGGCTGCTGGAACCTGTACATATACCGCACAGCCTCTCCCCGGCGCGTGAACTTTGGTTAACTACGCGAAGTTTGAACAAAGAATAAGGTCGCCTTCCTAAACAAGGTTACCGAAACAAGAGATATTATCACAAGCAGATGGATTGCAGTTCCGACCAGAATATTCAATTAGTAGACGCTGTGCATCCGTCGTGCAAAGGGTGCGATTATTTTATTACTGCCTGTGTTGGCCGCCGACCGTAAAAATTTTACGGGTACTTTTTAAAAGCCAGTCCATCGGCTAGAACACTAAACGATTTGTATGCGTTCCTAGCAAGTTAAATAGGTGATACAGAAAAGGAATTCTGGTGACGTAAATTTCTGCAGAAGCATATGAATTTAAAATATTTTAAAGCACATTTACAAAATAGGCCTTAAGCTTGGGGCTCGAGCTACGAAGAACTAGAAAAACAGGTTTTTAAATTTGACACACTTTAACGGAGCAGTTTTGTACTAAAAAAACCATACGGTCCACCCAATTTCTCATCAACATAAACCCACAGGTTTTAAACGTCATAATTTTCAAAAAGGCATTTTTTGTTAACGTTGGAACATTGTATGACAAGGAAATATAGCAAGTTTCGTAGAAATTTACATAAATTGTTTGATTAATTTGGAAATGCCGATGTAACTCCATTGTACATGGATGGCGTCCTTAGTTAATTAAAAGGAATAATTAATCTCAACTGACCTCGTTTCGGCTTGCTTCTACTCTAACAAGAGTACATCTAAAAAACGCTGTGTGCGAGTTCTATGAGATTACAATATGGCGCGGGACGTGACGATTTTGGGAATATGCGCCTTGCGGTACTATGCCCGCATCAATTTTGCAAGGTAAATATTACCTCCAAGACATGAATTAGGAGATTACATTCTCACTTGATGGGTTCCTCCGAAAATAGTCTAGTGCCTCTAGAAATGAAAATATTTACGAGCGGAAAACTCTTTTATACGGAAGATATTGATTCAACTGATTAGAAAAAGACCACTTAGACGACTAAACGGAATCACTAAATGCTCTACGAGGACCCGATTCAAACACCGATTAAGCAAATCACAGGCGCAATTAACTCGTCTACGATAGTGTAATTATAAAGACTCGGAGCTCAAAGGGGCTGAGTCGAAATTGGACAGGCAGCACATGCGTTGGCGGGATCCAAACGACAATGCAACGGCTGTATCAAACCGGTATATGGCAGCAGTAACCATTTTTAATAAGGCAACTGTTTTTGGTGTCATATCGCTTCGTAGGTGAGCGGATACGCATCAGATAATAATTTGCTAGATGCATTTACTTAACTAATTCTCGGTCCTCCTGCCAGGTAATATGGTGCCACATAAACACACAGCAAATTGTTATAAAACCTTCTCGGTTAAATTACATCGTCGTTGATGACTCCGATAGTGCACAAGAGGCTTGCATGTATGCATAGGAAAGATCAACCAATACTATATACAAAAGCAAATGAGCTGTTCGGAGCTTTCTTCGTAACTGCTTAAAAGCGACACGCAATTTGTTAACATACGAAGCCCGAGTTGAACAAGAGTAAGCTGCTGTTAAAGTGAAAGAACACATATGCAAGGAGCAAGCATGCAATGCCATGATGTACATAAAATCTTTAGGTTCCAGAAGCTATTCCTATTTCTAACAACATTTAAAATAAGTTAGTGGTGAATATATTGAATGTCAAGACATATTCTGTTACTTCGAATTTCTACTCAATGAAATCGCATTTCGTATCCTTGAAGTATTTTGGTGTCTTGATTGAGTTCTTGGTGACTGATTCCAACGGTATACTTCACAAAAACTGGAACAGACAATGCACTAACCCAAAAGACCCAGATTAGAGTTTCAGTAGGACGAATTTGTGCCATCGCTGTTTATGTCAAGACAAATCATGGATCAATCTGTGTCAATACCTAATTCTGGTTGTTATAGTATACTTTGAGATATACTTTGAGATATTCCATAATTGAATCATATGTTATAATTTTAAAAGAGCATTTTTGTGCATTTCATTGCATTTAATTAAATGTAACAGCCTAATATTCTCTTGTCCTGATACTAGTTACGTTACGAAAGAATATCTTTTTCGATAATTTCATGTTGTTCATAGCTCATTTCTTTTTGTACCGTTCTTGAGCGGACGTGCAATTGGAAGAGACTAATTCGCTTAAAAACTACTAGGGAATATAAGTTTGCACAATTAATTACCGCTGATATGAATCGCCTTTTCAATGAACTACGCCGAATCCTTCAATATCAAGAGTTCACATAGAAATGTCCGAATTTGAAAAGCATACAAAAACGTCAGATATATTGGCGCTTCGCTAAGAATACAAAGGACTACCACGTACATTCCAAAAAATATTTCACTCAATTCGACCGTAGTTACAGTAGAGGTTGGCACGTGCTTCGCATTGTATTACATTTGCTGACTCGGCTATGAGAACCGATATGAACTTATAAAATGCCACGTTGCTAGGCCGTGCAAGTTACGACAAAATAACCATTGCGTGTGTATTAGCGCTAGAAGGTTTTAGCCGTTCTAAACAGGGCCATTCTGAATATAGACTGAATGTGTAGCGTTTACGTCTGTTAAAACCGCATTACTTTTATTGTGTCCTAGAGTACAAGCCTAAGACAATTTTGAGGTTGAGAACCAGACTTGCCGACGCACAGCCGTCAACTTCAACAAATCCTCTTCATGCCGCACAATAAAGCGGTCACAAAATGACACCCACTGAGCTGACTACACCAAAGCTAGTTTTGTAAGCATTCATTCCAGTTCAAATAGGGCAGCATTGCAATGAAAAATTGGTCGTGTCTGCTCCAACACCTAATAGTCCTTGAGACTAGCTTATTCAGATGCTGCGATCAGTGTGAACTCCATAGAACTATCCGAACAATACGTGATGTGGTAATTACATGTACGTAAATAGCGTTTTTATGCTACAAATGCCATTTTAATGCTAGATTCTACAAGGTGACAACTTCAGCATCTACCTTTTCGCCACTTGCTTTTCAATATCGCGAATAGGATTCAAAGGACTTCGTAAATCTATTATAAAGACCGAAGTAGTCCACTTTTGTGAAAGTACCTCCCGGTTTTCAGGGTTCACGCGGACAGAATATATGAATACAATATCATGCTCATGCCTCAGTTCGATATAGAACCCGCAAGCTACGTCCAGTGGTGCTACTATTTTTGTGGTAACTTCTTAATTCACGACGTGTCTGCGTACTACAGTGTGACGCGTAGGCATTCCATTCAGTCCAAACTTGTTTGCTATGTATATTTTTATTCTTCAATCATTTACTTAAAGCTATTATTATTTCAATACCACTTCGGAAACCGCTATACTGCCCTAACTAAATGAGGTCTACAATTTTACGGAAACACGATGTACTATAGACGTACGAGGAAGTTTTACGGCCCTGAGATGACATTCACGTTACGAGTGGACAGCAAATGAACGATTTTTTATACGTTTTTAGGTCCTCACCAGCCGTTAAAACAAATGTGCACTAAAGTTGTCATTTACAGCAAAGTACCTCCACTCGCTTGAGTTGGGACCATTCTTACGTATTCATTTTTCCCGACAAGCACTGGTGGCCCTGTTGTCGAGTTGTCGAGTTGCCCCACTGTTGTCGAGCTCCTTCATTCCCTTCAACATCCTAAGTGCAAATGACAATCCTTCTCCTTAAAGTGTAGAAAACGAAAAAGTCGTCCCATCGTCATTTCGGCGCGACACCACGATTCGAATAGGAAAAATATGATTATCATGTGTAGAATGAGGTTAACTACTCTAGCCTGATGTGAGGCTTCATTGTCTCACGGCGGGAAGGATACATATTCCACTACATATTGTACCTCATTGATGGGCTAAAGAAATGTAAGTGAAACATGTTGCCATTCAGGGTAAAGTATTTCATTCCTCGCTATAGGCTACGTCAAACGCTTATGTCGTGCTTTTGATACGCGCTTTTTTCCTGGCTTCCATTTAGTAATTGGCCTCAGTGCTACGTAAATGAGTTAACGAGGGCGATGTATTGAACCGAAAGATGATACGATAAGTTGTACGTCTACAAACTGCGATATTGGCACCATCAGCACATGAGTGCCTGTGGTCATGAGAAAAGGAAAAACATCGTTTTGATACGGAGCGATTGTACATACGGACTTAGTTTCTTCTCCTTTATTTGCTGAAGTACTCGTTATTATAAAATACTCGTAGGGTACTACACAATTCTCTTTTATTTTGCACATAGTAGATTATGTAATATTTGTAATTTGCCCGGTAAAGTCGAAAGCGGACTAAAGCTCTATACTAAAGTGGTGTAACGTGACAGTAGTGTACTTTAGGATATAGTAGAGACGCTATATGTATATATATATATTATTTACGTTTTGATGATCTAAGATTTGGCAAAATGTTAATTATTGTGCATTTTTCTCCGTTACCCGCTCTTCACGTAGTGATAGCATGACATCTGACAAATAGTGTAAGCATTTGCGATCTTAAAAATATTTATTTTCTCTTGAAAGGAACATAGTAGTACTAAGCCTAGCGGCCAGAGAAGACATGTAGACACACGAATCCCCGCTGTTGCATTGTATGTTTGTAGGATCCGTCTTACGAAGCAATACGAAAGCGCTACAGCGGACCTTAAATGTTGGTTGCCAATCAGGCTTGACAAAGACCTGATTAGCTCTTCATGTTGCCAAATACTTCTTGAGTGCAGGTCATTTCCATTGACCTTCCGAAAAGGGACGGTATACTGCCAAAAACTAACTCCTTCGCTTAAGACAGAAGTTGCATTTCAAAACGTTTATATTCAGACACTTGCATCTTCATTGAGTCACTTATGGCGCGAGCGAACTATGCTGTCAGATACTGGTTTTATAAATATTGCATGATAACAGCTCTTCACATAGTATATCGCATGGCTACGTCGCTTACCCATTTGGTCAAGCAGTTTAATTAGCGTGAAGTCGTCAGGCATTTGTTGATACCACCCGTTTTGACAGACTCATCACTCACATTGGAATGCCTTCAAGAGGGATTTTCCGCTTCACCTAAACGAAGCTCTCATCAATGTCAGTTCGCTATAGTCTGACATCAACGAGGTCACCCAAGGTCAATGTTTGAAGATAGTAACCGGTTCTCGCTACTGCAGTAAAATAAGATCATGGCTAGACTCCTTAGGTATAGTGTTAGATGGCCTATATTTGTAGATGGCATGAATTAAATTATATAAATATGTTAGTAAGGCAATGACTTACTTTTTTAAAGAGCAACTAAGTTGTAGAACATCTGCTTTTAAGTAATGTACTATTACCAGAAAGCTTATTAAGGAGCCGTACTATATCATCTCGAGGCAGATTTATAAATAAAATTACAGAGAGTTGGTGGCGTCAAAAATCGTCATACTGATTCCTAAGTATTTGGACTCAGTACGCGGAATTCCGATTCCCATGGTTCAGCTTTCTCCCAGTAATTATATACTATGGTAACATATAATTCGTAATTACCTCATTGTCTCCTGAAGCCGGTTTATAATCCACGTGATGCATAACGGGCGCACATATTTTGATGATATGTCTTTCCTATCTATCGGCCAAATGAAGCTTGGATACAGGCTTCAAATTTCTAACCATATCGATCTAGCTAACCATACCACAGGGAGTAACCAAGGAGGTGAAAGACTACATATGTTCATTCAGACATACATATTTTAAAGATAACGTTCGCATGGCCGGTGCTGCCACACTGAAGACGATAATGCTTTACGAGGCAAGTTCTCACATGACGAAGATTCATACGTTCAAGCTACGTTCTAAGACGGCGATGGGAGCGTTGTACACAACATACATATTTCTTCCTCAAATATTTTATTCCTGTCAGATAAACATATGAAAATTTCCTTCAGATGAAAATTTCCAGATAAAAATTTCCTAAATATATGTATAATTTTACGACACACCAGTCTGCTGGAGTTAATGAAAACCAAACTACAATAGCGCCACATGGTTATATTATAAAGAAAATTACTTATTGGATAATTACTTGGTTTTTATGATCCTTCTCAAGTTTCATTGGTTGCTTATTACTTGCGGCTTTTATGAGCCAGATTTGCTTAGAGAATGATGCTCCTGGATTCCACCTCGGTGGAATTTTTTTGTGGTTTATCTTGTTGGCTGACTGTTGCCCCCAGACTATTATTTGGTTTGAAAACAACCCTATGACAACAAAAATGACGAACAAATTACTTGTTGCCTTTTTACGAGTATCATTGTCCGTATATACTTGTGACTTTGTTTCTTCGTTAATCATAGAACCGGTGCGATCCTGAAGTGTACAATGCTAAGCCCGCCAATAACACATCTTTGACAATCCAGATATATATGTATATGTATATATGGATATATATACATATATATCCGGCAGCGTTGGCGAAGACGTCTGTCTGGGTATAATGACCAGAGAAGATAGGTTCGGATCTCTTTAGCCAACGGGTGACGTGCGTTCTGCTATACATTCGTCCTCCGTAAGATCTATAATGCGAAAGATGGGTGCAGAAAACGGCTGAGAAGCTCGAGAGCAGAGACCAGGGCGGAAAACAGGAAGATAAGTTGAACGTCTGTGGCTGAGCATGAAAAATGACCGCGACTCGGGTTTGCTCCCAATCTGGAGCAGGCGGCCGCTCGCTAACTGGAGGAGTGGACTAGTATCTAGTCTGAAAAAATAGTAGTAAATACAGGGAGAGGACAACCGAGGCATTGCGCTGTTAGGCAACGGAATCGGACGAAGACGAGGTCATTCTTTGTGTTTGTGGAGTGAGGCATCTACGGATGGAAAGATAGGTGCAAAGTCGGATGTAAGGTAAAATTTTTAGTGCTGCCCTGTCTATTAAGAAGCAGAAAAAAGGAACTACTATCTTAAAAAAAAGAGGCCCAAAAATGGGCGAACCTTACGCTTTATACTGACTAGATATTCGTAACGAGATTTGGGGTAAGCTTGGCTGGTAGGAAGGAGACGGCTTTAAATGTGTAAAATATTCAATTGCCATTCTTTTAGCCGTCACGTTTTTGTACTTTTCTCATTTTCTAAACTGATGTACTGCTGATACGGGTGTCGCTGGTTACTTGTCAAAAATCTAGCCAAATCACTATTTCCAAAAGTTTTTTTTCATGTCAAATGTCAGCTTTCATTACTACCATTATGAGAAAACCAAGATGTTTCTTGCTTAGAGGTGGAAGCTTCAGGGCTGGCTCGCTTAACTAATAACATACGATAGCACGAATGTGTTTGTAAAAAAGGTTGTTTTTTAAAACTCAGATTGAACGAGAAAGTTTTGCTAGCTTCCTCAGCTCAGCAATACCTTATTATTTTATGAAAGCTCAATTTACGACTGAACGAGGTTATTGAGCGTATTGAGCAATTAGAACGTACTGACCGCCAACATTCGCTTGTAGAACTATTCTTATTCTAAAACTTTTAGATTTTCATTTTCTTTATCTCTCCTGAGAGGTTTTCCTGAAATGTAAATTAAAGCTGTTGGTTTAATTTCGACTCTCGGAAACGTACATTTACGAAGTATTTCTTGCGCATGGAATTCACCAAATTTCAGCCTTGAAATTGATTTACTTGCAACCATCTTTCTTCTTTCGCGGATGTCGTAACTTCAGTTAGGTTGATGTGAAGAACTAAATTTCAAATGTGCTGCACCTCAAAAAGAAATTAATTGCGAAGTCTATTGATGTATAAATAAACGTCACTATGGATTTGTACTAGTTACCAGATGCATTGGCTATTTAATGCATATGTCAACATCTTACGCAAACCTAATGTTTGTATATGGACGAGAATAACTAAAATTATTTTTGTATGGCTCCTATCTAAACAATTCTGGGCTTACGTTATAAATTGTATTTATACATTTTCTGTATCGTTCAGTCGGAGGGTATGTTTAGCATAAGGGCCTAAGAGAAGAAAATATGTTCGTTGTTTGAAAGAAAAGGAGATCTGTTCAGCTATGGTTATCTTGTTCTCAGCCTATACCTTCCTTCAAAGATATCCGTCAACACATTTTGTCATCAATGCACTGCATGTTCAACAGCTTAAGAGAGCCTAAAAATTATTTTCCAGTGAGTTATAAAAGAGCGCCGTCGCAATCCATTTTCAGCTTCGGTCCATCATATTTATTAATTGCAGGTTTGAACTTGTTTTGTGGAGTACAACTTCGTTGAGTCCTACATTGTGTCATAATTGGCTACATTACAATTAGAAGAATCAGTTTTTAGCCAATCTAGTTCTGCTTTTGTTTTTTTAAGTCTCTTCTTATCTCGCGGCGCGTGCTTTTCTGTACTTTATGCATGCGTTCAGGCCTGAAATAGGCTGTCCGCCACAATTTTAAACATCCTGCCTAAATTAAAAACTATCGTCAACTTGCTGACTTCATACTAAGACCCTTGATTCGTTCGGACATTTTGGCTATGCATTTTATGCCGAATAAGTGGCAACGAATAAAAAACCCGTTATTATGGATCACACGGGTAATAAATCGGACAATTCACCAAATTCCCTGCTTGGCTTTTGGAACGCGTATTCTAATAAAATGAACAGCTTCTCTATCTTATTAAATGTGAGGATACCTGAGTATCAGCCTTAGTCTTGATTACACAGCTTAACGGCTAATCGGTTACTTAAAGGAATTTTCAAATATATATTCGGTCACTGAACTCTCGGATTTGGAATTCCTTTGTAGGTTTACTTTACAGAGTTACGTAATAACGCTCTTGCTCTAAACAGTTGTGCATTAATTAAAGCTCACTTGTAACACATTGCCCCTTGAAGAACAGCAAGGCAAACTTTGTCGTAGAACTCACGATTTTTCAGCCTGAATGATAGTCTATGCTCTATTTGTTCCAAAGAACAAGAACGCAATCGCTTGAGTTATATCGGAAAGGTTAAACTCAGACCGCAGGTCGGTATTGTAGGTATTGCAGGTGGGTATTGCAGGTATTACAGGTGGACACAGGTATTAATAAATGATGGCGCCTGAGACTTTCACGTCTAGAAAACTGTCATTACTGTAAAGATGTGCATGCAACGAAACAAAGAGTAATTCACTTCGTTGCTGTGAGGGCACAAGCCCATGCCGATCCAGTTAGAATTTCACTTCGGTGCAAAGTTCCAGTAGGACAGCGAAGGCTCAAATGTATTGACTCTTCTTAAATAGGCTAGACAACGAAACGTCACTATCTCTGACTACTGTCACATTTGAGTAAGGGATCTTAACTCGATTGCGATGAGTGACGAGAATTCGCAGCCAACAGTGTCCGACCCGGATGAACTCAAAGAAGAAACGAAAAAAGGAACCAAAGGGTAGGAGTTATACACACGTGCATTCATCATCTCTGATGGTCATGTGCTTATTAAAACTTTCATCAGCTTTATAATAAGAAAAGGCCTCTCGACCAATGTCCCGTATTCTATGCGTGAGAATTAATAACCATTTATGGAGTATTTCACACCACACTCCTTGCATTGTATACTCATTGCAAAGCAGAACATAAGTGCACTTTTGGTAATCTGGCCCTTATCTGACTTTTTTTTACAATTTGTTCTCATTCTTCACCTAGGGAATCATCTGGAGAGTCAAAAGGGTAAGCTGCAACTTTCTATACTTTGCCTAAACGAATTCAGCCATAGCGGCATTTTTAAATCGCATTTGAATATTGTCCAATCCAATCTAGTTGTTAGAAATACACCTCCAAATGGGCAATGGTGTCTTCATAGCTTATCTAGCATAGTTCAGTGTAGACAACCATATGTTCTTAAGATTTCACTGAGATGTTTCCATTTTTCCATGGATGTCAGTTACTGATATTGCCCAGCTCAAATAAAAGAACATTTCGCACGAACTCTGACCGTTTACCCAAAGCCATAAGAGAAAACAGCTATAATTCCAATAGCAATATAGTAACGAAATCACCCATATTTTCAAAGATGAAAAAGAGTAACTATTTGGTAAGTACAGAGTACAAGAATTTTGAGTGTAGAGTTCAAGTTCCTCCATCTAATCTCCGACGCCGCTTCAACCAATGTGTGAATTTTTTACAATTTAGTAATATCTCCATCAGATTAACGTCCACTGTTCTTAGCATTGAAATTGATTCGTCCTAACCATAGTACATCATTTTCCGAAATATTTGGGTAGCAATTTGTTTAGGTTAAATAGTTTGGACTTTAGTGTGCTTTGGGTTTGAACGTGCGTAATATTTGCATACCCCGTACATATTTGCGAGCATGATATTGCGACATGAACGGCGTTTTTAAAAAAATGGAGATGAGGAATATTAATGTTCTCCTTTAGTTTAATCATAAGCTTCAGAAAATGTCTATACATTTAATAAAATGCTTTTTCGATATATAAAAAGAGCTTAGGCTACATGTTTTGACAACTCGATTGTTTTAAAGTGCGCCAGGGTCAGCTTTGTGGTTCATTTATTTCAGAAGCCGAGCTATTTCAGATAACAAAACTACATCGTCAAGTAAAGATTTTAGCTGGTCATCTGTGATTGATTTCAAGAAATGTGCTAGGAATAGTACATAATTTATTGAAAGTACTTTGTAATCTTGATCGCGTGATTATAGCACCCCTTATATTAAGCGGTTAAATGCCCTATTCAAAGCATTTCTAGAGTACTCTTGCAATTGGATATATTAATACAATCGCATATCGTTCTATGATTTTCTGATACTTTTTCTCAGGCAGTTTTTAGCGTACTTGACAGTTGTAGTAGTAGTAGTCGCTGAACGTGTAAGTTTACATCAGTAAACGTAAAGTAAATCATACTGGGCGGGTTCACGCATATCGAACTTCTTGTATATTACATTTTCTCTCTGCGTTGTTTGCTACGGCATGCCCCGTTACTGTTGTAGCGGCGGTTCATGGTTTCTCCTGATCTTCGCTGTGCTACTGATCGTTGTCGCGGGACTTGTCGTCTACTTCGTTGTTGAAGGTCTTTCGAACGGAGGTGCAGGAAAGAACACGACTGGTACTGCAACGGATGGAATGGTGAGCGGAAGTCCAATGTATGAACAACCCGGAACGGAACTTGTCTCCTCAAGCGGGATGGAAGACTCAACGGCTATCAATGGCGAAAAGGGTGAGCCCTCAAAAGCTATGAGGGACGTATTTCATCGTACCACTCATGCATACCCGTATCTGCCGCGTGAAAGAGGCCTTCTCCCCCGCATCAAGTTCGGCGGCGGTGACGGCAGGTGTAATTATGAGAAGATGTCCCTCCCTGAGGCAGTTTTCAGAATCGACTCCCAGATGCCCGCGCCCCAAAAAGACGTTGAGAAAGAACTATTGGTGGTGCGTATACACTTGCCGCCCAAAACAGCCGTTTGTGTGTATATAGCCAATTACAGCCATTTGAACAAAAAACACTTCCTAAAATTACTTTTTTACTTTGCTACCGTTACAATAATTAAAAATATAAGTAAATAGAACAGAGCGTGGAAGGTGTTCACTTGTAACCAGAAAGGCTCGAATGTTTTGCGTTTTGTGCTATTTTACTAGCTTGCTCATTTACATCAATATTTTCAAGTTGTCTTAGCGGATGCCAGTCAGACTGAAACCAAAATGTTGGAAAATGCTTAAGGAATTCGGGTCTTATTTCCCGCTGGAACATGAAATGCCAAGAACTAAAATTACATTTTTACTTATTTTAATGAAGTCTTGTATGATGAATGATGAACTTGTTGTATATACGGTTATCCCAAGTAGAAGTATGGATATATTGAAGAGTAATGACAATTTTAAACAATACTTCAACTATGACGTTTAATGAAAATGCTCTAGAATTTTCAGGGACCGCCGCTCAGCCGAGAATAAGTCAACTTCAATACAATCCGGTCACCAGCTATACATTTATACGAAAGACAGAAATGTTAGGAGGCTAGACAAAATATGCTCTTTGCCACATTACGTTGTAGGGTTTTGGAGCTTGTGTAACCTTGCATTATTACAGGACTCGACTGGTCGTTACAGGTGGACATTAAGATTGGTGTACCATTATACGCGTTTAAGAATATGAACAGAATATTTGTCGCATTCATACTGCCTATGAGCAAGGAAAACGCTACAGTGATCTACGTTTTTGACGGCTGTGGAGAGAAGTCTGTAAGGATCGGTCATCTTAAGTCAATTGATCCTTCCTCTCTCGGGTTAGTATTTCTTGAATCTTCTTAGTTATGTTTATCAGAGTTTTTTTGTTCAAATGACGAACTTAGAATTGCTAGTGGTTTATTACAATGCAGGTGTTTTAATATCAATCCGCCACTTTGGCCTTTAGTTAGAATAATTAAGTGAATGTACTGTTTAATCGCAAAAAATAAAAAAATAGTTAAAAAAAACTCTAACTGCTAACGAATAATTAACCAAATAGCGGATGGGTGGTCTCGCTTGTTCAAACCAGAGGTCGATTAGCAAGCACCAGATTCGAGTAGTTACAATAGCCTTGTTTGTCTCATAGGCGGCCCAGGTGGGCTCCGAGCGAACGGTAGCTGATAGGTGACATAAAAGGTGATTAAAACATTAGTTCTTGATTGTCTCCGATTTTCAGTATACGGAAAAAAATTACAAGAGCGTTACTAGACGCAGAGGAAAGTAATTTTCGTCCTAAATTCAATTGTATGGATATGTATGACGGGACCATGATCGTAGTCCGCACACTGATTGCCCTTGCATATGCGAGCCCGAAACCACAACTGAGAGTTGTTCACTGCTACGAACAGAAACGCAACTGCACGCAGACTTTCACATTCAATGTAAGACTAATCTCTAATGAAGCCTATGTCTACTAGTATAAATGTAAAATGTAGTTCTTCAGCGTTCCATTTCTTAGCTTTCCATATCCTGACAGAGTACGAATTCCCTTTTTCGATTCTAAAGTTGAGTGCGTAACTTATTTTCTCCGCATCTTAAACGCTAAATGATTTTTGTTGATTGTTGCAAAGGACTCTCTTCTAAAGCGTCACCGAATTAATACTCCTGGATACATACTTTCTATGAAGCCAATTACGTATACTGTGAATTGCTTTAAGATCTCTCCTGCGTACTTTTGCTTAATTCACATTATGATAGATTTGTAGTGTCTCTCGATATTAGTAAGGGGCCATTTTTAAATTGTTTGGCTTCAAGCTGTGCCATTTACTGTAATGTTACCCACAGCCCAAATGAAACATGTCGAGCGCATTTTTAATTTATAGCTATTGTCCACCCGGTATTTCGGTCTATTTCTGCTTTTTTAAGCACACTGTTTAGTACGCACGGTGCGTCTGCATGCTTGCGTCCAGATGTGTTGTAGTTTCCGTTACTGTAAACTAGAGATTGCGCCCATAAATGATTCATTGTCACCTGTAGAATAATTAGGGAACTAATGTGTTCGTTAACAAATAACTATTGACAACTCTTGAACTAATAAAAATAGTTGCAACGTGTAGTAACGGGACTGACACCGATTGTAATAAAACGCTAACATGCACTTAACTCTTTCCCGTTTTTAGAAGCTTGAGCAGTCAGTATTAAGCAAAAATAGCAATTTTCTATGATTAAACATATTTTAGAGATAAAACGATATCCCATAAATTTCATTCTGTAATTAGCCAAACTATTATGCGCGTGCATTTTGTGATACATATTTCAAGCAGACGTTTTTCAAGACAATAGTGAAGCCAATCAATTTGCAAGGCACTTGCAGGCATTTTTTCCAATGTACATGTATTCGAATCTATAATCGAGTATATTTCGAAGATAGCCTGTTACTTGCCGTGTGCGTCACTCGGGTTTTTTAGTTCAAATTTTGTAAACTTGGTTTTCCACCATACCGTTTGAACCGGAAATTGGTGTTGGCTGCATGTTTGACTTTGATGCTAAGCTTATGTAATGCAATTTCATTTGCTTGATTTTTGTCGATGCTCAGACAAATGCAAACCCAGATTCGCCAAATAAAATATCAACACATCGTTTCACTATGTAAAACGATTAACAAGCGTCCATTACTTCAAGCTTTATAAAAATTCTTTCACACTTGATAATATTCTGAAGATTGGCTTGGATATATTAATTTTCGAAAGGATCGCATAAGTACGTTTTAATAAGCAGATTTGTATTACGCTAGTTCCACATCAGAACGATGTGAAATGACTTAACTGGGTGTCTTATCCATAAAGACACCCGTAAAGAATATATACACTCGGTTAATTTGCTGATTTTGTTCTAGCCTGTGATTAACTAACAGCTACGACAATTAATTTTAACATCAATATGCATTCTGGGGTCAGTTATTGGGGGAAGTTATTGAGAAAATTTAGTCCAAGGAAATCATACAACCTTTTCTAAAAAAAAATTCGAAACTGAAGATGATGCCAATTTTTTCGCCGGGACGTTATTATAATTTGTTGAGTTATACTTTTAATGACAGTGTATTCCTGTAGTTTTGCAAATGCAAATAGTCGCCGTTTAACTTCATACATATTAGAATTACGTATATCGGAATAAGGTAATAATGCAATCTGTGAAATTCGGTTATTTTTTGTATAATTTGAAAATTTTAAGAAAGCGTGATGAAATGCTACTTACTTATTCATTAAAACAAATATTAGCACAGAACGTTTCAAACGGGACACGGGACACGGGAACGACACATGGGAATGTACTGTCGCTGTAAGCTTTAAAATTGTCGCTGTAAAAGTGAGGATGCTCTATAATTGTGATTATGAATTATATAACGACGAATCAACCGATGTCTATAAAGTCCTGCATAAAACACTCGTTACAACGAGAAGAACGGTCGTGTGAACTGGTAAATGTCGCGTTCTTATTTGTAATCCACAAACAATTCAGACTAACGAAGAAAGGGTAAAGGAGCGTCTAAGCTTATATCCAGCAGGGCTATGATGAACCTTTTCAAGGATGACGTCACCCAACATTGTCTCCTGGCCCTGCAGAGAACATACGAATGCACAAAACAATGGGTTCGACAACGGGAGCTCGGACAAATTTGGCCCAGTAGGAAATTTGTGGTGCCAGTAGATTGACAATCATTAACTCCGGCCGTTATCACAAATCATATGACGCATGAGCTTGTGAATGTTATGAACCGTTCTGCGAGATATTCCTAAAGAGTGCCAATAAGCCTCAGGACTTAACCGTGCAGCCTAATTTCACTGAACTTCGAATTCGCATTTAACAATTTCATATGTAAACAATAACTGACATAGAGAGATAGAGAGAGATAGATGGTAAAAAGGCTTTATACAATGTTAGATCTCAAAGATGAGCGATAATGAAAAGCAAATAAGCCATTTGTAATATACTGATTTCTATTTCATGATTTTCTATATATTTTTGTATCTGGGTAGTACTTAATCAACGTTGCGATGCTGTTTTTGGCAGGAGGTGAAGCCTGGTCTGCATTCTACGAGTATCTACGTCGTAACTGGGAACGTTGTGCATCCTAGCAATATACCTGAAATTCCCTCGACTCAACACCGTGGACGCAAACATGGTCATCAGTTACAGGCCGACCATGTTGCAGTGCCGCCGAAAATGCAAGTACGCAGTTGGTGTCAAATGGAGAATATTGATGAATCCAATCAAGGCAGTTCTTGGAAGTCTCCACCGTATGGAAATTTTAAACCAAAGAAAAATTATTAATTCTACCTTGCAAGATGTAACACGAGAAGAGCTCACAGGATGCTGTGAAAGTCTGTGTGGCCATGATATCTTGAAATTCCCAGAAGCATAGACGTCGCTCCCGCTTTCCAATTGATATTCTCCCCTTCGTATTCTAAGATTATTGCCTCTCTCAATGGCACTTAGATGTTTATTGCACATATTAGCAACTGGCACTGCGACATGTAGTACAGACAGCGCAACATTTCCTACGTACACTGCAGGCTTTGAAATCGCATAAACAGAATGTAATACTGTCCTTCGCACGCATTTGTGCTGTCCTCAACTGAAATGGAAGCGGTTATTTTCAATCAATCGATTTCAACCAATTTCCTCAAGATTAATTGAGTAAACGAATGTGATTTTAGTAGAGCCAGCACAGGAATCAGCTTCAGTTAGGGACTTTATGCTCCGCTGATCGCGGTTTGGTCAGGCAATGTTTACTGATAGAGTTACCAGCAATGATGACTCAAACTTTCGTGAATCGTCTGATTATTATAGGTATTAAGCGTTTATTGTGACAATAAACACTAAAATGGACAACACATGATGGTCGAGGTCTTTAGTTTATTAACATTACTTTTTAACTACATTAACATACATTCTTAGCCCGTGTCTGACCTGTCTGCATTAGTGCAAAAAACGAGCTGATAAACACAACTTTTAGCCATATCACCCCTAGTGGAAACCTATAGGAATCGTGCCAAATTCCATGACAAAAGTCAAAAGCATACTCCTGTTGTATCCGAATTGACTTCTGCCGGCAAAGCCACTTAAATATTCCCATCTGATATTGAATATTTACACACAAGTTTTTCACGATTTCTACCTACTGCTACCCTTTCTACTGCTCAACGGCCGTATCTCTTCCTACCTACCTATATAGGTTTGCTTTGCTTGCGCTGATCTGTAACGAGGTCACTTGAAACTGCGTATGCTGCTAGCAGCGGATTTGTCTTCTCTATTTCTCGTCATATTGTAGTTTGTTTGCATATTGTGCTATAAAACTAAGGATTAGTTTCTAGACTAGCGCCTGTGAGATACCATTCTATCAGTGAAACGCTCTACTTTCCTCTCAATATATAGTCAACGTCCATGCCGCGCTGGTAACATAAAACCAGGATCCTCGCTAAGCCTCGCCCAATGTTCTTTTTTCTCTAGCTTATAGAATTTTAGTGTGCAACGACAGCGCAATTTCACCCCCTTAACATCCTGCACCCAATCCGTTCACGACAATAGCTGAGCTCGGGAGTGGTTCTGGATGTTAGTCTTGGCTGATTCTCGGTTGTCTATGATCGTAAAGGTGGAAAGACCCGCGTAGCCATTATTATTATTAAACTATGTGGGCCTCGTCTTTCAATTTTGCACTGATTGCACAAACAAGCCGTGTATGGATTGGAGGTAGTGGATTTTCTTCCAGTGCATAGTGAAATCCGGGATATTATTTAAATCGAGCAGTTAATTTACTATCAAGGATACGTTGCTGTATTTTAAAAAGATAGAAATACAAATGTGCAGCGGCGGGGATTGAACCCTTATACTTACGTGTCTGCTCCGGTCGTAAAGCGCACGCAACTGCACCAAGCCACCGCTTTATTAAGCTTTTCTTGAAGCACATTCATTACGCTAGCAACTCCAAGCCATCCTTACGTGATATTTGCTGTAAAATTATATGCTAAGTACAATGGAATTAAACTAAATCTTCATAGCTATCGAGCGAAGAGGGAAACCCATTTTACTACCTAGCTGGTCAAAAACCCAGCGTCCATTTGATTGAACGATCGTAAAAGGCGGATAACTTCGCCCATTCTAAAACAAAATAGAACACATCCTTCGTAGATTTGCAAACAAGGGCTCTATAACAAATGCATCTATACTAGTATTTATTTAAAACATAACCAATTGATAACTAATTTACCTCTCCGTTTATTTATAGAATTTTAACAAATGTTGGGAGAGAGTTGGAAGGCTCCTTGAAGGAAACTCTAGAGTCTATAACCCATGTTTTATATATATTTTATAGAGGCGCGTCGTGCAATATGTACACACGCATTGCTGGCATTTTCTATGTCGAAGTGCTTGAGGTAACGAATACGATTACCTATGGTTACATCAGGTGTACTCCCTCTTTATTCTTTCTCTATTTCATATAAAGCATTTCACCCTTGTTGAAATGCCACCATTTTTCCGTTTATGCAACCTGCAATCTTTTCCCTCGTATATTAATATTCAAATTATTATCATTATCACAACTTTACTTTTATTATTATTGTAATTCATAGTATTACCACTGGTGTTTCAATACAAGTGTTTCATTCTTTGTATGAATTCTTCTAACTACGTTGTGTATACAATGCTGAAGGAGAATCTACACCATCCCAGTGATTGTCTTATTTTTATCCCTATGACATACAAAATCTGTGCATTTAAACGTTATCAAACTTTCTTACGGCTTCTATCAAAATTTTATGTTGAAATTGTTGTTTACAGACGCATGTGAGATTTAACCCAAACCGTATACACTGTATAGGTAACACCAAACACTTGCATATGAGTAAATTGGAATAAGGCTAAGGGATTTTACAATAATGTGCTTGTTCGCATTATCATTTCAAATAAAATAGAGACTCTATCCACAGAATGGCAAGTGCTTTTTGTTACCATTTCATCATTACATACACAAATACGAACTTCTCGCTGCTAAGCCGTACGATCCTACAAATGTATATATGCTTTAAATACGTTATGTGACTTTGAAATGAGCTCAGAATAATTTTAGCTCGACCCAAACTCAACCATGTGGTCGGCTATGTCCCTAAATTGCACGTGAGCACCGGCGTTCCGGCCCACTCAAAGCGTGGTGACTCTACTAACGCTCTTCGGTTTAAAAAAATACGTGCGCCGATGCAAGTTGCAGTTTTGCAATTTTTTTAGGAAATAACGACTTTTATTCACCGTTACTGCACAATGTCATATTCTCCTGCTCATCCTCGTTTATTCGTTTCTTCAGCGAAGATTACGATTTTTCTAGCTTTTCTGAATTTCCCACGTTATGCTACTCCGTTGCCAATTCGAGAAACCGCTGCACCTATTCCTACCGAATTTCCTGCCAGCTCACGATGACTTTCGCATGCATCACCCATATTTTCCGCAGTGCTGCATTATCGAATATGCATGCGAATTCTTTGCAGGTGCCGTTTAGATGAATAAAGAACCATCGGACATGTTCATATGGCTGCGGTAGATAATATAACTGTTATTGCAATAACGAATATCGTCTTAGAACAGATAAATTTATGGTACTTGACAGCATTGAAGATTCTCGATGACACTGAATATGCTTATTGCATTACGCGAGTGTGTGTGTGTGTGTGTATAAGCCATGTGATCACAGAGTTGTATGGTGGTTTGCAACTTTAGCTGCCAGAGTTAACCACAGAGACCATGATAGAATATAGATAACGGAATATGGTTTTGATAAAATAGATATATATAAAACAGTGGTTTTAAATATTAAAATAGGGTAAAATTGGGGGGTACATTATACTTTTAGGATATTCAACAACCGGCCGCATTTTGTAGGCACTTGCTTAAGGCGTTACAAATGTTAGTAGCTAAACTGAAAGAATTCTAGGGTTTTCCAGAAAGTACCTTATCGATGACAAAAAAATCATTACTATACCACCGTATCACGCATAGCATGGATTGTGTGTTACCCCAAAGCACATTAATCGACATTCATCTGTATAATTGAGTCCAGACACAACAGAGGTCACACTCACGGGCGAGCACAGGCCTGTGCAGGTAAGCGACGAACCTCCGATGTCTCACCGGTTACCAGCTTAACCCAAGCAGGTAAAATCACACAAATATTCAGCGTATGCCGACTTTTGCAACAGGCCTGGGAGACGCGTTGCTGCAACACACTGTAACGGCCATCGAAACCGCATAAAAATAGAACCTTCATATATACTTGAATCGTTGTTGAACGTTCAACTGCTTGTCTTCCTCTCATACATCATGAAGTAGTAATCCAGAGAAATTAACATAAACACAATAAATATAACGTAACGGGAATTATAAAACACGGAGGATCATTTTACTTGATTTCGGGTCTTTTTAAACCTCATAAATACTTCTATGTTTCTGGAGGAAATTTTGTTAGGGCTCGGCGTTAATGTTGCTTTTGCTAGTTACTTGGTTGTCACTGATCAGCCTAAATAAGGCTGTTTTTCGCGTAACAGATAATGTCCAATATTTAGCGTAGACATAATATGAATGTTTTGTCTTCACACTTATGTCACATTATGCATCTTCTTGCTTCTTTCTTTTACATTAGACCACAGCATGACTATAGACGATAGCATGAGACTATCCGAGACAAGAGAAACCCGATAAGCTTTGCTCGACTTGCTTGCTACGTTACTTTCTATAGAGATACTAAAATGTCTCAACTTAATTTAAAAAAAAACACCAAAACAGCGGTTTCAGCGTAAAAAATAACTTCAAAAATGACCGCCGCGACAGACCAGCAGGTCCGAAGTTGAGTACTATAATAGCTTTCTTATATTTATTCGAGAGTGAACTTGAAAGTACTTCAGTAGTACCACCAGCTTACGAATACTACCATGTTTTTATTAACAGATTTTGCTTCTTCTAGCATGCTGGGGTCATTCCAGATTTTAATTGGGGCTTTCAAAGAAGCAGCGTGGCCTGACAAAGTAATGTGGTCTGTCGCTATTCTACTTAAGTGATTTTTCTTAACATAGAAAACATGCAATCTTTGGCGTGCTAGGTTATGTCATGACTACCCATAGAAAAAATCCTTTTAGATCAAAGCAAGAAGGTCGCGGTTTCATTGCATGATTAGCCCTCCCGATCCGTAGGGTAAAAACCTAAGATTAAGGTTAGTCAAAATAACAATATGCCAATATACCAACGATAAGTTGGTACATACCATTCAGTATGTGTCAAGTTGTCGTTGCTTCAGATTCAGAATAAGCGTTATTGCAAAATCCTATAACAGTTAACATTACTGCATCTACACAGCTGTAGATGCCATTTAATTTGACGATTTGGCTGAGAATTATCAAAATCGTTTCTTGTGTATGTTTCTTTGCGGCTAGCACACCATTGCTTTATAGCGGGAATGTTTTTTGTACTGCGGCTTTTCTCATGCTTCAATATATTTTGTACGTCCAATGGAATACGCTTGTACTCGATTGCAGTTTCCAGCCGTGCAGCGCTATAGGGCATCCAGAAGGGCGGGAGACATAACGAAACACTTCTTTGCACCGTTAGCGACAATGGATTCTATTGGATTCATAAAATCGGCTAAACTTGTTTGTGTCTATGTAGGAAGATAGCAGCTTTTCGGAACTCTAGAGAGACTTAACGTCTCTCTGTGAGGTAACGTCTGATAATACGAGAAACGCGAACAACGAGTCTATGGAAAGTAGGTAGAGCGATTGCCGTACCAGCCAAAAGACCCTTACAACTCTATCATCTAACATATGTCACGTAATATTGATTTTCTGCTCGAATTTGATTCGACTGACAGCACTGCCGCAGTATCAACTAATAACGGGTGAGACCGGTAAAATTTACAATTCTGGCTAGATCAGTAAGCGCCTGGCGAAGTCATCTGACACGCTCTAGATTTTTGTCAATTTCATAATTTAATTTCTTGCGTAACCTGACACTCATGGCCGCAGGCCTATCAACAGAAAAACAGAAGTCTATGTAGTCTTTTGGGAATATTGCAATGTCCACCCTTAATATATACATACAAATTTCTTAAACGTGTTTGGCAGTATGGATCAATTGTGCAAAGGCGTGTGTTACGGTATCACTGGTGAGATTTTTTGTTGTTCTAGTTCTGGAGAGGCGCATATTGAAGGCTTGGATATTCGATCCAGATATTTCTGATCCGCACAGCACCCTGCCAGTGTGTTTATCTCAATATAGAACCCGCAACACATTAGTTTTTTTGTTTTACGGCAAAAAGCACTTATGTGCGCTTTCGCATTATGACATTGTAATTGCCTAGGTAGCGTGAGACTGATGGAAAATCATGTCTATTCCACTAAAACTCACGCCGCTCAATTCGCGTTCACGTCTATAGGGAAGATCTTGTTTTGTTAGCTATGTCATTTTGCTTAGCTTTTGCGTACTGCAGTTTATTGTCACGATAAACCTCTACGTTATCCTTCGATAACAATATCTCAGTTTGTCTACATCTCTCCAACAACAGTATCCACTTTCCTCACTTGTCATCGAATTCATTCAACCAAGTCCTGAATCATACAACATATACTTCTATATTCTCTTTAAGGTAAACCAATTGACTAGTGGCTATTGTCACGCGGTACAAAGCGCCAGTGTCAATACAGCTAAAATTAATTAACTTCGAATTCTTCAACTAGAGATGTTTGTCATTAGGGTGTAGTGCTGTTTGTGACTAACTGTTGGATCTTACTGGTAATTGATTATTTTGATTAACTTGCATTGTTCCCACCTCTATGTTATACTTAACATTTTCTTACCCATTCCTCTTGTTTTAGATGGCAGCTTGCCAAAATCCTTCGGCGAAAAACTCAAAAAGATTTGTTCGACTTGTCTGCTATACTACTTTCTGTAAATGTACTAAAACGTCTCAGTGTTGATTCAAAAAGTGCAAACATAATAATGCCTCAGCGTAACCAACAAAGTCTTTAATAACCACCATAGCAAACCAACGCGAAAAAGCCTGCGGTCAGGACTACACCAACTTTGGCAAACGCACTTTTGCTGCCTGAACCAAGGTGGCAGTACCTCGTGCGTAAGCACAGCTGGTTAATACGGTGAACACCTATTGAGAAACATTAACATGAATTAAAACAACACATCTATTGAGAATTCGCCATCTTATTGTTGTGGCAGATCCAGAATGAGCATTTCTGTGAAATCTTATACTTCGTGTTCATCCGTGGACGAGGCTCCTGAAACTAACTCAAGCTTCTAGTGCCTCCGTATTTAAAGATGAAGACGTTGGATGCAATGACTGATGGAACTTTAAGCAGAAGAAAAGCTAGTATTATTTGGTGCAATATGATCAGAGTTTTAGAGCGTGAGACAAATAAAAATGCTCAGAGGTCGGTCAAAAAGTGAAACTGCCCTGTCGTAGCTGTGGATTTTCATAGAGTTGACAGAGTATAGCGCCCACGTCTCAGCTAGTAGGATTTGTCAATAAAGTTAATTGATAATCCAAAACCTAAATCAATGCAAAGAGACATGTGTCCAGAGTGCCCAAATAAGGTCTCCTTCAAAGCACATTTTCTAAATCAAGTGTCATCTAACTTTCACAGCATTTTAATCACAGGCATTCTCACATAACATCTCTCAAACGACCAAAACATGAAAAGCAGTATAAATAGGAGAGCTCATCGTAACTTTTTATTTCACTAAGAACTTTTGCGACTCAAGTTTGCATGCTTCGAACAACTAATACGCTCAAAGTTAAACATGTAAAGAATTTTTGTTATCAGCGAGCTTTAGGTGAACGACGAGTGGATTATCTAACACTTACCGTTGTAACCGTCGATTCTGCGCCAAACTTAATGACCGCCGAAACATATATTGTTTTAGCTTTTGGACTCAAGTTGTCAGTACTATATTGGGTGGAACCTGATTTTCTCTTAGTGTATAGTAAATTCATAAACGCACGATATTATTAGTGAGAAAGTTACGCTTTCGTGAAACGCCTTTACTGTGAATAGTTAAAAAGCACAATTTAGATTAAATAAACCAGAAGGCATTACGAAAGATGTCAATTATTTTTACTATTGCTGTTGCTAGCAAGTGTTAAAGTTAGACAGACAAATTTTTCTGCTTTTATCGTTTAGCATTTTTGAGATGGCTCAATGTACTAAACGCCTCTCTGATGTTTCTATCACAATCAGAAAAGGAATACGTATCTGATTTATGTAGTTCAGGCGGATCATTTAAATGAACACATAATCTGTTTGAATGCCTTACAGCATGCGTGGTTTACTACTAAGTAAAGACTGTCCGGTCACAACCGACTAGAGGGATGTAAAGATGCTGCATCCTTCTCATGTTAAGTTTGGACTGGACGGCTTGCAAGGACTTGAAATGAAATTTGAAAATACTGGAAGTCCAAGAGGTACGTGTCAGCTCAATTGATCGTAGCATTTCTTCAAGGTCAGAACTTTGGAGAACAATACGGTCTTGAGCTTTTTAGAAAACGAGTTTGTCCAACAACGAGCCATTCTCCAATAAAATCTACGTTGTATATTTGAATATGTAATTATCAAATGAGCTACCAGCTACAGATATTTTAAATAACGAATAGAAATAGCAGATAATCAGCTACATTGCTACTGTGATGGCTTTAGTCGCTCCAGAGACAATCTGGTGTCCTTTTCTAAATCACAAAGGTAGCCATTTGAGTAACGAATTATAATAACTACACGAGATAAGGGGTGTTTGTGACTCGTTCTTCTTTTTTGTTGTTGAAGTGTAAAAAATTCACTGTGCCTATAAAATAGCAGCTTAGAGTAATTATGTAATCAGAAGATAGTCAAGGAGGCTGAAGTAAGGGTCAACTAAGACACAGTCATGTTGTATTCGACCCTTTGATGTAACGTCATCCATGTTGTTAAATCCAATTTATAAAAATGTTTTGAAAAAAGCAGTGCCGTCACTCTGAAAACGAGTGTAGATCACGTAGATTATTCCAGAAATGCTTATCATAAAGGGCAGGCATTTGGCAACAGGCTCTTTAAGGTTTCTTTACTTGAGAAACCTCTCTTCTAAATCTACAATCTTGCTATTCGAATTTGAGAGCAAATTTTAATTTACAGAGATGCTTGTCTGGTACATATTTCAATCTAATCACAAGTGTAATATATCCTACGTTACCCTCGTGGAAGCAGTTTATAAAATGATTATCCAGAGGTATTTTTTTAAACATTAATGATGTTCCTAAACTATGCTTTGTGTCACGTTCAAAGAATTGTGAAGCAAATTTAATTAGGATAGTCAATGAAATTATATCTTTAAATAAAACTAAACAATTGCAATTTACTAATCGGTAGGCTCAATAAGAAAAAGTCAATTTAGAGGTCATAAGCACCGTCTAAATAATGAACTGCTCGCGACGACAACAACAGTTGGAGTTTTAAGCTGCGATCAGGACATATAGGGAGAGTATTAAAAAACTTGTTATAAAATTTGCATCACCGATTACCTTGAATTTGCTGTCTTCGAACGCAATCGGGTAATTTGCTGAATAGGTTGAAACACAATTCATCTTAGTCGATGGAGTCTTTTCGAATGATCTGAAACTTTAAACGCCAACGCTACTCACAGCTTAAGCAAAGCGTGGAGCATGTAACATGTTGGGACTGATAACCACCAAACAAAAACGCAATCAATATATACCTTGAACGATAATTTCGCTCGTCTGAAACCTTGCTCTACCTCTTAAACATGTGCGGATAGGTGTTGCTAAAACGATTTACACAAATTAAATACGCTAGTATGTTGCAGTCAACATTCACAAGAAAATATTAAATTTATATGTGTCATATTTAGTCGATAAAAAAATAACCCGACTTTGACATATCTTCTCGTCATTCGCCCAGATTCACAATTGAAAAATTGCTAAAACAAAGGGTGAGCAATCAACGCTTGCCCTGTTTTTGCCTATAAGGCGCTACTTTTCACTGATGGCCGCTCACTTAGCCTCATATGTTCATCAGATATTTTACCATTAGGTTTTGAAAAAACGTTTCCTTATATGGCAAATAGTTACCATTGGGTATATTACCTGTGTCTGTCAGACTCATTCGCGTCGTAAAAAAGCGTTATCTTTGGTAAGATAGATTGCATTTTTCGTATTCTCTAACAGAATACCTTGAAAAGATTTGCCTCATGGAAAATTAGCCAGCTTTTAATAATCTCTTCACAATTCATCTGCTGTTCTACGGAGTAATTTACTTAGCCGATTCTGTCCCTTAACTGGGTACACGCATACGACCGTCCCACTATGTTGAAAGAGCCCCAATGCAATGAATAGCCAGTATTTCGTGTTTCGATGCAATTGCAACGACTGTTGTAAACAACCTTCTCTGCAATGCGTCACAAGATATGGTAGGCAGCTAACATCGAACTTCGAATTAAAATAAAATTAAATGGATGGCGTGACCTATTGATCTGTCCACAGGACTCAGTTCACAAGGGTGGTGACGTGAGATCATCAGCCAGATTTTATCAAAGGCTGTTCAAATTGGAGGATTGCAAATAGTATGGTTTATGTAAAGGCTTTTAGTGAGAGCTATAAGGTTCATTCGATTTAGAATTCAGGAGTTGTAAAAGCAGCACACACAAACAATATCTACATATATATAAAAAAAACATCGTAGATGGGCTGCAGTCAGAGTCACAGATATCAACTGATTCTGAAC
>MNPL01021968.1:0-10530 GCA_002081605.1 Tropilaelaps mercedesae
ATATATATATATATATATATATATATATATATATATATTGTACACGTGTAATGATCTCGAATAAATGCCCTTGGCCGTCTCGGACATGACGAACAACAATAATAGCAATAAGACACAGCTATTAGTAGTAGTAGTAGTAATAAAACGTGGTAATAAAATCTGTTGTGTGAATGTCGTCGGACTAATGTCGCCTCGTTTCGATTGGGCATCTCTGGCCGTCAGCCTCGCCACCGAAGACGAGGAGGGTCCTGCGTTTCTACCTGAGTGGCGCTCAGCTAGAATTTCATTTCCGGATGTGTAAACGGCCGCTCTGAAGAACACAACTGTCCACTGCAGATATAAACTCTTCTTTTTTTTTGCTGCCCGATCGTCTTCTCTCAGAGCTGAGCAGCGTTCGTGTAGCGCCGCTACCAAGCGAATGAAATTAGATGGCGACATGATTATAGGGCGGTTTCTTAATTCGCGCTTTATTCCGCATTTGGCACCGATGAGAGAATGAAGTCTTTTACGCGCAATATGAATTTTCCAAGTGCTCCTGGAAGAGCGATTCAGTTAAAGCACTCTTTTGTATATTCGTGTGTGTGTGTGTGTGTGTGTGTGTGTGTGTGTGTGTGTGTGACATAGGCACCGAGGCAGCAAACGAAAAGGGGACGTCATGGAGAGCGCGAATGTGCAATAAACGTATTCCAGACTCTGGTCCCATGCGCGCGCCCCCCGGCGCTCAACCTCAGTGCACCGCGAACGCGAAATAAAACGCGAAATAAAACGCGAATCGCACGTGAAGGCTGTGGATGAGCGACGCACAGGCCGACAAAAGGTTAGGACCAGTGTTCGATCATTGGATGGTTTGCACTGACTCAGGGATGACGGCCATCGGGCCGAACTTCAGAACGTCTTCCAAACGCTGGGACGGCCGCTCGCGTTGGGTCACGTCGATTGGCAATGGCACGGCTACGGCAGCTACGTGCGACAGCCTTCGGCAAAGCTGGAGTCGGTCATCGAGGCCTCGGCCGGCCGCTATCGGACACGATGGAAATGGCTGCTATTCAAGGCACAGGCCATAGCCGAGCGGTTTCAGGGCCTTCGTATCGTGGGGAGCGGGGCTCAAGGTCTCGACGCGGCCCCCCGAACCACGGGGTCCTAGGTCCTGGCAAGGTCCTGTCCTTGGTGCCAAATCAATGCCGCAGGTCCATATAGTGAGCGAGTCAGACACGAGGTGCAGGCGATACGGAAACAGAGAATCGGATAGAGAAAGTAGAGAGAGAGACGAAGTAGGGAGAGACGAAGTAGAGAGAGACGAATGGCGATGGATTGCATTGTCTCAGGGAGCGTGTCGAGCTTTGTCGTCATTTCGAAGCGTGACGATGATCTTTAGCTGGCATTGTGGACTCGGAACCTCTCTCCGGAGGCAACGTCGACAACGCCTACGACGCCATTACTCGCGTGCGTGACGCAGACGTCGTCGTCAAGGCTTTCGTGCGCCCTCGTGTCCCAAAGATATTCCCGGGCTGGTCGGCGTATTCCATAACTTACGCGACGGTACGTTGCAGTTACTAGACGATTTGTTCGCAGAGACTGGCCAAACAAAAAAACACGCTTGTATATGAGAGACTAAAACAACTGAAGGACACAAATAATCGAGAACGACACCCAAAGATTTGCGTCGATATCATCATCAGCAGCTCCAGACGAGGAGAAGTGGAACGTACTCGAATAAAACGTGAAATGCCGAGAGTCCTAAAATTAACCTCAACATGTCGATATGTTGACAAATGGCTCTAAATGGCGCCAATTATATTCCAGGCGTAGCAGACATGTACACGATTTCCAATAGACGAAACACCTCGACCATCACTTGATCGGTGTTTGCTTTTTCAGCAGCAACTCGAATATATCCCTGCGTGATCGACACGCCACACGTGAATCCTCTGAAGTCCTGCAGGACCGAGAGACAGGCTGGTTTTTCTGGGCCGCCAGATCCGAAGGGCCCGCCAGTGTCCCTCGATGTTACTCTTGGATCAGACAACGAACCTATCTCGTCTATTTGTTTATTCATGTAAAATGCTCGTTTATGGCCGGCCAGAAACCGACACGAAGACATCGTCGTCGTCGTCCCCCGCCATGTTCGCACATGGTGGTGCCAGTTTCAAGGACGGTTCAAGGACGTGACATCGTTCACGACGCGCGACAGCCTCCACTTGAGTATGAATTCATCAGAGAGCGAAAAATACGCAATAGCAGACTTCGTCGTGTGACAATTCCACTTTGTTTCCGCGGTAACGTCGAAACCTTTTCTAGGATCTGGTCAACGGGCTAGGACCTAGTTTTAGCTAGACGACGCGCGTCCTGCTCATCTGCAGGCCTAATAGCGTTTCATTTCGATAGAATTTGTGGTCCTGGCGCATGCCGACGTTCTTCAGTGACAGACGTACCTGTCTTGAGCAAAGAAGATTTACCGGAACCTAGCGAAACCCTGCGTGGACCTGCGGCGCAGTTCCGCAGAGACGAACTAACCCCACTTAGACGTCGTCAAGGTCTTGACGGGCATCCAGGACGACCCTCGTCTGTCTCGTCGTCTGCCGTCAGAGCGTCGATCGAGATTGCGTCGAAATCGGCTGCATTGCCCCGCCGTGGTTCTACTTTAAGCAGGTAGAATACGAAGAACCTTAACCTATTCGATCCTGAATCGTCTTCCAGACGCCACGAAGACTCTCGACGTGACAGCCGCTCGGATGGCGGAGCTCTCAACTAAACCGAACGGACAGCAGCAGGGCGAAACGCGTATTAGGAAAGCGCGTCAGGTTCGGCTGGAAACGCGTGGCCGAGACGACGCGTTCCCTATCTAGAGAAATAGCAGTGAGGATGCCCCTTCTCTCGGGGGCCACCTCCAAACTGTCCTGCGCGAAGAGAACATTTTTTCTTCCGACGTTCCGACGTATGGAGTAACTACGCAAATCGGTGGGGGCAAATTCGAGTCGACTGAGCCTATCAATACGAGGAACAGCACGAAGACCTCGTGGCTTGTTCCGAAGGCGTGAAGAACGGACTCGTTCAGTAGTCGCTGAAGCCGTTACAACGTGTCGGAGTGAGCACCGCGTGGGGGCATCGAATGCCGAAGTCTACGGCGTTTCCGCTGCTCTAATTAGACAAAAAAACACATTCTAAGCGAGTGAGAGAGAAAGACAGAGAGAAATATTCTGAACGTATTCGTAAATGCGTTTCGGTCGTTTCGACGTAATTAGCGGTCGGTTCGGACGTCGCGCCCGGCCGACGCCGACTCGGACCGACGCGCGTTCGAGGCGTAGCCGTACGAAAATTGTCGCGTTCTGTCTAGAGACAAAGATGACAATCTCTGCCTGTCTGGCACAGATTTCGGATTACGTCGATAGGATTATTCGCTCGTTCGCTCCGTTGAAGTCGGTTTCCTTATCGAGCGACCTCAGGACGAAGTCGTCCGAAGGCTCCGTCGCTGGATATAGACGGGACGAAGCTAATCCATTCATTGAGCCGTTGATAGGTCGCCGAGGTTTCTGTGCACGAACGTATCACACAGACGCGTACATTCAGGCCAAACGACTTCAGCGTTGAACAAGCAGAGCCTTCACTGGAGGCTGTAAAACCCACGCAACTAGACGGGGATTATCCGCGAAGTCGATCACCCCACGGCGAAGCGCATCGAAATGCGATCCGCCATTGCGTCCTGGGCATGGACCGTCTGTGAACGAGCATTTCGACAGGACAAAGCCCCTCGTTCGAGGCATTCTGTGTCGGGGCCGCACCCACTGGGGGGCGTATGGCATCCGTAATATCCGTCGGCCGGAAATGGACAACGAACCACCGCCACCACCACCGCCGCCGCCGCCGCCACCACCGCCGCCGCCGCCGCCGCCGCCGCCGCCGCCGCCGCCCTCCTCGTTCAGACATAGCGAGCCAGGCCATGGCCATTGCAGCTGCGATTGGCCACGAGCTAATTAAATCCAAGTGGTCCAATTTGTGGTTAGGTTCTTCTGTGCAGGTTCTCAGGTCATGGCTGCTAAGCAGGACATCTCGAGAGGACGAAATGGTTGATTTACAGGCCAAAATGCGGCCGCGAAATCCACGATGACCACGAGAAGTGAAATGGCCCCCATAGAGTAGCTTTATCTGCTAAGTTGAAACAAAATGCTACGAAGTGCACGAAAACAATCCGAATCAGCTCAACGAGAACGCGAAGACGTCAGCCCGTCGAGGTGGCCCCGTTCGCTGCGTCCCCATGGGGCCGCCACAGAGACCAGGCCCCCCTCCCTACTCAGAGGCCGAGACTCGACCAGCGCTGGCTCTTAACTGTCATAAAGTTATTGTAGCGATCGTTTCTAGTCCACTCCTTCGGTTCGCTGAACGTAGCCAGAGAAAGCAGCGTCCGCCGATGGCTGTGGCGTCATTAGCTTCAATGTCTACGGCGCTCCGGCCGGCTAAGTAGGTCGACGAAGGGGGTTAACGCCGTAGAGGTCGTAAGTGTCGTGCGCGCGTCTCGCAGGGTCGACCGACATTGCGCGTTCGTATCGCCCGACGCCCTCTCGATGGCCTATTCGACGCCTGTAGAGAAAGCGAAGGTCCACCACTTGTGAACGCGTTCACAAGCAATGTCAGGCACAGGCAGGCCCTGTTGGCCTTCGTCCAGCGTTGGGTTGTTTTCGGACGACGACGGGAACGGGGGTTTGTGCTGTGGGGCTCACCGCCATAAACAGCAAGAGCTGGGGGGTCAGGCCACCGGCAAAGCGTTGTCTTTATTGCTCGACGCGCAAATCAGGAAAATGCCCCCTCCTGGCCAGAGGTACACAGATAGCCTCTCCACGTACACACACACACACACACACACACACACACACACACACACATATAAGTGTCTGTGCACGAGCGCATTCACACGCACGCACGCACAGAGACAAATCTCGCCGGCTACAGATAACAGGGGGGGGCTGAATTGCCCTCACAGGTTGACACAGGCTGAGGAACGGCGTGTGCTTAACAATTACACGCACACACGAACAATTACACACACACATCAGAGCTCACTATGAGCGAAATGGCGGCGACAAATCGTCGACGCGATGGTGAACGCCGGTGAGGTCGATGTTGGCGAAAGCGATTGCGCGATCTTTGCGCGGATTTCGTCGTGTCGATTTAGTCGCACCCGAGAGGAAGTGCGATTCGCTTGCGACAAAAGCACGCGAAGAACAACAGCACCAACAACAACAACAACAACGTCACACATGTAAAGCATGTGCTTAGCTATTCATGCAGCGATTTTCGTAACGATGAACTCCCTGAATGGAACCCGTGAACGAAGTGACACAGAAGGACGCTTTTTCTGTCGACGATGTCTCAGCGATTTCCAATGGCCAATGACGCGACGCGTTCAGCTGAGCGCGGTCGAAATGCGTCCGCCCGCTGGACCCGAGCGTCAAATAGACGCTTCTCATAGACGTCTGTATCGTTCGCTGACGTACACGTCCATGCCTATCGTAAGGCGCGCTAGGCCTTATGTAGGCCGTCAATTGGCCTTCTGTGAACAGAAATCCGGTCCGGCGTGGCTGTGCGAAGGTTGGAAGCGTTTTCGGTTTGCTGCGGTTACGCCAAATAAACAACGTTTACGGTCACAGGTGAATGAATGCCCTTGATGCCCTTCCAGGACAGGCCAGCTTCGGTGGACAAACACGAAACGACGTCCGGGTCGTTGAAGCGTTTGAGGAAATTCTTTTTTCGTGCGATCTTCTAGACGTGACCGCGTGACACGCGGCTGGAAGTTAGCTTTTCTTGGCACGCGAACGCGGTCCGGCGTAAACCGGCGAGGGCAAATATGCCACGGAAGGATACTACCGGAAGAACGACACGATTATTATTATTCCGTTTACGAGCAGGCGGGCGAAGCCCCCGTACGAAGAAGAAGAAGAACGAAGCTAGATGAAGATGCCCCCACATCGCTAACGTCCCGTCGCTGTTTGGTGCCGGCGCGTAACAGCTGCAGACGCCGAAGACTCGCCGTGAGATGGCCAACCACCACCTCTGGAAGGCGGCGCGATGAAGGCGAAGATCAGTCAATCTGAAGACACCAGTCAACTTGTTTGAACAAATGAAGAACTGTTGACCCAGCAGAAGGCAGGCGATCTTCTCTGTGAAAAAGTGGGTAAGAGTAGGGCGGTAGGGCGCACGTCTGAGGGCATTTTGGCCTCATCATCAGCAAAAAATTGCCTCGGAACGAGGTTCCAATCGGGGAGTGTTTTCGGAACAGTGATCAGGCGATTCGTCACAGCCGTCGTGGGGCTACATCTCGGGGGCGGATTTCCGAATAGAGAGGAAGATATGGGGCAAACAAAAGATGAATATAGCGAGGGGCGGAGGAGGGGAGCGCGTGTGAGCGTTGCTTCGTTTTGTCGCGCCATTCGGGGTACTCTCGGCCGTTTCGAGAGGTTGTCAAACAATTTAGGCGTCGTCGAGTATCCGGGGATCATCCACTCAGGATAGCATCGTCAGAGCGAATCACTCAGACACGGGTTCTATTAGAGACCACTGAAGTGCGCAAGTTCCACTTCAATCGGAGAAGTTTACAGACGACAGTCGTCTGCGACAGTTCGTTTTCGGATGTGGTCCTCCTACCGGGTACCGGTTTTTCCTGGTTACTAGAACCGAGTGCCAGACGCGATGGTGACGCCTTGGCTGCCGCCACCGCAATCCGATATTTGTTTTCGGCTCAGTCGGTGCTGGTTGGTCGCGCGACCTCTGCGCGAAACCGGTCTGAGTCGCGATGACATCAGGTACAGGACAAATCGCTCCGATGTAGCTTCGGGAAGCGCGCGCGTCCCCCAGCGACAGCCGAACAAGGGGCACATCGTAGTCAACGGAGAAATAAAACGGCCAAAAATAAAGACAGAGGCTGTTTATTTCGACGCGATCGCCTTTGACGCCCGCCACGAAAAGGTCAACGGCGGAGGGGACAAAATCGAAGGAGACGCGCTCGACGTCACTGCTGGCCCCGAGCCGAGAACTCGACGGTACAACGCGTCTCATGCGTCGCGCGCGCGCCCAGTCCAATACGGAATAAAGAACTGTGGAATCATCCGAGTTTGTGGAATATCGCGTGGATAAGATAGAACAACAGCGGGAAAAGATGGCGCACCCGAAACCCGAAGCGACACGCGTAAAACTCGTTTTTGACGCGCGTCATAGTTTTCTATGCCGAGAAAAAATGACGAAACAACGCGGCGGAAATGTTCTTAAAAGAATATCACACGTGTATATATATATATATATATTGTAAATAAAAATGAACGCATGATTGATTACAAATTGCGCATACGGGAGAAGTGTCGGCCACCCCAGAAAAAGAAGGGGGGGAACAGAAAAGGAGGATAGAAAAGGCGAAATTTATTAGGGCCTCGTTAGAAGGTGATTTTGGTAGACGTCGTTGTCACCATGAATGGCCCCATTTTACGAAGAAAATTGTACGGGGCCAAGTCTTCACGCCAGGAGCCGTTCTCATGCAATTGGGTGCTTCATGTCGTTAGACGCCCTCACTAGAGACTCAATCGCTTCGTCGCCAAGCGGCTGATGTGTGTCGGCTCAATAACAATGACGCGCATGTTTGTCTTGCGCCTTTCGAAGACGATAAATTGCGCATTTTCACTTACTTCAGCTTTTGATGAAGGGTGTCTGCTGAATGACTTCGAAGGTGAGCTCTCGCTACGTCTTAGAGCGCAAGCCTTCATCTTCAGACTGTTCTCTAGTTGGCCAGGGCTGGACTGCACTTCAGATAACGTCCGACAATGTCGATGCCAGCGCCAATTGGCGAATCGCATTTCGAGTCGAGCCGAGCGATTTTCTCCAGTTGTTCGCTATGGCAGCGTCGCGTCTGGTCCACGTTTTTGCGTTGCGTGCGATTCTCTAGCGAGAAGATGACGCCTTCTGCTACGACCAGGTTGTCAACTGTCCCATCGACAACCTCACGTCCGAGGTCGTTTGCTAGTTCAGCAAACCGATCCGGATTGGCAACGTCTCGCGTCTGCGATCGAGTCTTCTTCGGAGTCGCTGACTGATCGACGCTGTCCTCGGACTCTTTCTCGGAGCAGTTGCGATACTGCACTTCCGGCACGATGACGTTCAGTCGGTCGGTCAGTCCGCGCAGACCGTCGTCAGGAAAGGCAGTAGCCTGGCTGAAACGCGTACTTCGTCGAGCGTCACACGCACCTCGATGGGGACGCGCGACGCTTTCCGCGTACGTCTCCATTTTGTTCCTGCACGGCTACAGCGGACGTTAGGAGAGCGCTAGAATTTTTGCTGATTATTCACGCACAAAAATGCCCAACCGAGTTCCGAGTCGCTAACGTTCGCTTTTGTGTGCATTTGCCCCTTCCAGGTGAGCCAACGGCATGGCCGGAATAACGCGCAGCATAAAACTGAATAAAAGAACGTCGAGTCGATTTAGCGTCGATGAGGGACGACTGGAGTGAAAGCGACTGTTAGTTATTGTGATTATTCTACGCTTTACGTTGACAATGTTTTTTTTCTTTGTTTATTAAACATTTGATTAAGTTATGGTTCACGACACGTCCGAGCGGTTCGGCCCCGCTTTTGAGCGATTATCGCTGAGCTATGTCGGATCATAAAGAGCGACATCGACTATGGAGCGTCGCGTCGCCGCCGCCGTCGTTGCTGCTATAGCGATGAATACGCGTCAACAAAAATGTCGCACAAGTAACAAAAACTTGTGTTGCCAATCTTGACAACAAACGAGCCAACAACGAAATGCGTCAGTCGTAGTTCGACCTGTGAAGCTTCGTCTGGGTGTGTCTCCGCGTTTGTCTACGAGCGCGCGGTCGCTACAAAATGGCGCCTGCGCGCTCATGCGCCTCTCCAGGATCAGACGTATATGCTCAGGGTGTGTCCTCTGCTCAGAGTCTCCGCGTTGGCTCGGTCAGACCTGATCAGACGGGGTGTAGACAACCGCTGGCTGAAGCTATTCCGTTAATTGTTTATGCTATTCAGAAACACTAATGCCAAACGAGAGGATCCACCGGCCGCGAAGAGGCCGCGAGGAGGCCGCGCCGGAGGATGCCGACGCTTTAGTGCAGTGGCAAACAACGCAGGACGCGTCGAGATAAAGCGACGCCCGATCGCCGCCCATGTAGACGCGTCGGGACAGGCTGGCACCGCTAAGACTTCGGCGTGCGCCGACACGTGGGAGTTAACGCAAAGGGTACCATTTTTTTTTTCTGCCGCCTCACTTCTGCCGACTTTTCAGCGCCGAGTCGTCGCTCGCACCGTCGCTGAACTGTCGCGTCAAAGCGGCTGACTGAAAGTGGAGTGCCAACGAAGAGTTGGAGAAGTTCGGAGCGGCCGCGCAGCCGAACGACGCGTTCTTGTGCGCCTATCGAAAATCCCCATCAATCTGTGATTAGAGCTCCAATCGCCATTTTTTTTTCCCGTCTGAACGTCCTGATCGGCTCGATCGCCGCTCGAGAGGTAGCCGCCACCCGACAGCAGTCGTATTTCTCTCTCTGAGGACCATTCGAGGTGAATCGGTCACACTGTTGTTTTTTTTTTCGAGGTTCAGAGACCTCTGACCAACGTTGATCGGTCCGCCTCGTATTCCGACGGCGAACGTGTTAATAACGTTTTGTGCGTAACGACGACACAATCGTTCCTGTGCCTAAAACGAGCATTCAGTGGCCAAGACCTCGGCAGGGCGCTTCCATCGTACACTTCCTGTACGTCGCAATGCTACTAACGAACTAAAGTGGCCAGCCATCCTCCTCGCTGAAGTTCCACTTCGTTCGCTCCTCCTAAAGGCGTCGCTCCTCGACGTCAGCGGCCGACGGTGGCCAACAGGCCCCCTTCGATTGAGCTTCGTCGGCCGTGAGGAGTTGATATCTTCTTCCTGCATTCGTCCTCGCAAACAGGTCAGTCGGCACCAGACGCGTTCGTATTAGCAACGGCTGTTAATCAACGTCCGACCAGCGCTCGCATGGCTGACGGGCGTCTACCTTTTTGTCTACGGTCGCACGTCTCTCTTCTCCTATATACACAGATCTATCTATATGTGTGTGTGTGTGTGTGTGTGTGTGTGTGTGTGTATATAATCTCTATCACTCTTTACCTCACTCTTCTCTCTCTATTTCCCTTCACGCTGGTGTGCTTAAACGTGTGTGTGTGTGTATGTGTGTGTGTGTATGTGTGTGTGTATGTGTGTGTGTGTGTGTGTGTGTATGTGTGTGTGTGTTTGTGTACAATGGCGTCCATTAGTCTGAAGTGGCGCCCACACCCGACGACGACTGCAGAATCTACAGTCGCCGTTGTGTGTCGGACGGATCGCTTAAACGCGCCAGCGGTACGCCGGGCAAAATTAGCGGCCGCCGGCAAACATTCACCCACGACGAGGCGAGATTCTGGTGGCAGAATCAACAGCGCACAGGCGTTGCCGTCGTTCGCCGCTTCTACTGGCGGCAGATTAGACGGGCAGACGCAAGGCGAAATAAAAAAAAAAAAAAAAACAAA
>MNPL01021983.1:934-15099 GCA_002081605.1 Tropilaelaps mercedesae
GTAGTCCTCCAACAAAAACTACTAGCATCAGAGCTTAATTATCATATTCACTCAAAGAAAGAACGACGTAAAATGAACAGATAGTGGGTAGTGATAGTGCCACAATATGATTACTGAAATATTTCGTTGTTGTTGTTGCTGCCAGCTTTGTTGTTGCTGCTGCTGTTGATGGTACTGGCGATTTTGTTGCTTTTCTGACCTCTACCTGTTGTTTCTGTCGGTGCCGTCCTTCCTGTTGTTATGAATTTTGTCCCATGCGCTTTTACTATAATTACAGCTGCTGCTCGAGTATTGCCGTTGCCTGTGCTGTTGTCTGCATCTCCTCGCCACATTGGATGCAACTTTGGTCAATAAATCTCGTCGTTATAATATGAGCGAGGCCATTGTTTCTTTTCACTGTGCCCCGCCCGCCGAGAATCTAACAAAACCTTGAGGTGGATGCAGAGTATTTCCTCCATCGGTTATGATCATGGCCAACATCACACATTTTAGCAAAATCAACGTTGAAATGATAACTATCCTGTTTATGCATGCGTGTCATGCGTTCAATGGTGGACTCAAATTTCGAGATCTGGCATTCACCACGTTTTTACGGCTTCACCGAACCACTCATAAGAGCCATGACCTCGATAAGATCGAGTTATCATTTTAACTATTGCTGGTACTGCAGGCGCGGCTGTTGCTGTGGCTATTCGCTGTTACTGTAGCAATGTTGCTTATCAATTTACAAAAGACGCAAATTGAAAAATATCGCTGGTTTGGCGTTGGTATGCAAAGAAAAATATACGACTAACGAGAGAGACCAGAAAACCTGGTCCGTCGTTGTTGCCCTTCGCTAGGGTTGTTACTGTTGCTGTTGTTGCAATCGTTTTTGACTTGCCAATTACGCTGCTCCGGCGGCAATAGGAGGATGCAGGAGGGTGCGGAAAGAATAATAGAATGAAGATTATTTGGTCAAGATTACACGCCCCATTCTGTACGTTCGCAGAAACAGTCAACATGACGGTAGACAAGCAAAAAAAATTAGCCAGCAACAGCATCTAGCAATGGCGGACAAAATTCTCTCGCAGTATGCTGGTATCTTTACTCTAAATTTTCTTTAATCCTGGTTTGCTTCCAAAGTTTCATTATTATTGAGCCAACGTGTTATCACGGCCAAATCCTAATCCTCTTCTTTTGTTCACCGTTTGCCGAAACGTAGGCATATTGCATGCGAGATGTCAGTTTCGACAGGACCAACACTACTTTGTGTTGTTGATGTACTATATGTCTGATCTTCTGACAGTCTACCACAGGCTTTTTGTTATCTGTGATCCTCAATGCTGAGCCCTGCACATTCTAAACAAGAGAATGAAGCCCTGGCATTCACAAAATCTACGTCGATGTCTTTGGAGTAGCGAGGTACAGCGTGTATAAAATGATCATTTCATTCAAAACTTTGTGAAATAGTTTGTTTGATAATGTCTTTCCTACGAGCGAGTAAAGTTGCTAAACTATCGATCTATAACATTTAGATCATTCTGCTTGCATCGCTCTTGAGGGATGCATTCTGAATTGATTTCGATTAATGCACAATGCGTTTAAATTTTCAAGCGCCGTATAAGACGTTGTTCTGCTCGACCGATCGATGCACTTTACAGTGACGTGTACTATTACTACTACTAGTGTCTAAAGACGAACTCTGTTCTGATTCTTTCTTTCTCTCTATCTCGTTTTTTCTCGAACTATAATTGGAACAAACGACAATTACAACAAAAATAAAGGGGTTAGTCATTGCAATGGTGAGTACTCAGAACTTGACACTGAAAATAAATGATTGGTGCTACATAAAGGGAAGGGAAGAAGACTACTACTCTATAGGCCCTGTAAAATCAGGGAAAATGTAATTTTGCAATGTTTCAAGTAACACTTATTCTAAGCCTTGCACAAACATATACGAAAAGGATCAAATCTGCGTTTCATTTTTGTTGGAAATATACGCACAGTAGTGGTCTCATCTATTTCTCGTTAAACGGGCAAACAAAGTTAATATGACGTCCCTCATCGCCATGATAGAATTTTTTGACCATAATAGCGCACCTCTAGGATTTCCTTGTTTAGATACTACGTTTTCCTCTTCAAGATCGTCCCTGTTAAGCACGGCTGCTACGGTTGACCCAGTTGGTACACATTGTTTTATGAATCAATCTCCTGGCTTTATTCGTGATTCAAAGCGATATCACTGACATATTAAATGCATAACGTGGTTTTATTTTATGGTAAATTCCTGACTTGGGAACCCTAACTTGCATTGCTTCGCTCATTTGCTCCAGATACAACCTATAAATATTATTTAAAGTTGACCATCAGCCAACATTTAACGTCCACGGTAGCAGTTTTTTGCATTACTTCGTAAGACGGACCCCATATAAATGTAAATGTGCACCGGCGGGGGATCGAACCCGTGCATCTACGTGTCTCCTCCAATCGCAAGGCCCACACGAATGCACCAAGCCACCGAGCTCGACGTATGCTACCGTGGACGTTAAATGTTGGCTGATGGTCAGCTTTAAAAAAATATAAATACAACCTATAAACGGCTTCAAATACAATTCCTCAACTCAAACATAGGAAACGGCCAGCTAGTACCTAATGTGTAAGTTGGCAGGTGCCTGTATTACTTGGCCTGACCCTTAAAAAAACATGTAAACTCTACAAATGAGAAATAACAATTCTAAAAACCGTGGTATTTTTGACTCTTCATTGTCTGGTCAAAGGGGTACATCCAAGAAATGCTTTTGAACAATCTCCAAGATACGAGGCGGCTTTATCGCCCAAATGCAAAGTCTGATGCTGACAATTACTAACACTCTTTGAAATTCAAAATCTGAAATTGTGTATTGATGTGCAAATATCAATATGACCGTAATATTTACAAATGGGACATCATCTCCGGTGAATATTGTTCAGACCAAAAACCAAGGAAAAAAACTTGTATCCAAGTTGATCCGCCCACAAATTAAATACAGGTATGAATTATAGTTATGGAACTGTAAAAGGGACGCATGTGAAGACGAACATATGAATAAAAGTATCCTATCCGTCCCTATCAAATCTGTATGTGAAAATACGGTGGGAAGTATGATGTTGTGCTATAATGACTATCACATAATTTACAAAATAGGTGATCTTACTGAATTGTGATAGTGAATTGCTTTGCACCGATCTAGATTGAAACTTTGCTAAATGTATGCGTTGCGGCTCTTCTTGGCAAAGCTGATTCCGAAAAAAGAAAGAATCTAGCCACCACCTTTTCTAGTTGCCAACATTTAACGGCCTCCTCAGGTGTAAGGGAAGTGGTTGGCTGTGCTGAGGGTCGCAAGACGCCCATCCACCCGTTGAAGCTATGACTCGTTGGGCAGTACAGGGCACCCCAGTTACCACCTTGTCCTGTTTTCTATTAAAGAGGGCCAAATTTTCAAAATCCGCTGCCTTCGGGCTTGCTGCCAGTGTGGCTGTCACTCCGTACAGCTGTTCGGTGCGTCCGTCCACGCGTTTTCATCCAAGTTCCTGTTGCAGAGAAAATTTCCGCCGAGGCCAAGGGTCGTATCGCCGAATTTTTTCATGTGACTTAGTGAGATCCCGGATTTCTATGACCCGTTTCGTGCGATTGCAATGTGATTCCAACGCACTGATTCATCAAGACTTTATTGGCAACTATATATAAGTGTGACTGGAAGTCTCTGCGTTGACACAGGGAAGTAAAACAGAGCATAAACGGCGTGATTTGACGACGTGGTAATCTGCGTTATGACTTGCCTTCTCGTGTTTGCTGCTGGCGCGTGTACCCCATGGCGAAGAACTTTGAAAGACTGAGAATTTTGCAATAATTACCTAGGCAAGCGCCGCTTTCGCAGGAGTACAAGATGAGGACGTCGGCGGTGAGGAGAGAAAAGCCATAGAGGGACAGCAGGCAGGCTTCAAGCGGAGAAGCAGCAGCGTCCTTTGCTGGAATTCGTTGTGTACAGTACAAGCAAGACTTGAGACGGCAAGGCAGAAGCAAGGGTCGAGAACCGTTTGAGAACTTAAAGCCTAAAGTGTAGGTCGGAAGGAAGCAAGCCAGTATGTCGGGAACGTAGCGGTGCGCGGCGAAGCAAAAGACGCGCTCGCATGAACGCAGACGGCTGGTTGCGCACGGAATCCTGCCACAACTTCCCTCGTTCCTGCTATATAGCGATGGGTGTGCGGTATACAATGGGGCTATGCAGATACTGAAAGCAAAGAGACAGCGGATTGATGAGGCAGGGGCAACGACACCAAACAACTAAACCTTTATGGACGAATGCCTTCCTCCCTGCCTGGCGAATCTGGGATAAGGTTAGAGCATCCACCTAGCACATCTTTGATCGCCACCGTCTGATCGTTGCCAAATCAAAGCGTGTTTCGGGAATACCCCGGTCTGCTGTTAGTTTCAATAGAGACGCCTCCAGGTGCGATACGAAAAGAACTTCACCGGGTTCTCCTTTCAGTGTGCGCAAAATGTCCTTTCTCTCTGTCCTCTCTTCTCTCTCCGGTCGCCTGGTCGAGGTACCGTGTCAGGCATCCGAAACTGCAACAATATAGATCTTGGATCGGGTATCATGCAATCTTCACGACGCGTTCGAGAAGGAACGCTGGAAGAAGCTTTCATCCTTCAGACCTAATTTACAAATAGCGTAAGATCTGCTTTGCTTGTGGCTTTTAAATATCGACTAGAGTTTTCAAACAAGCATTGTTAAAAATGCTTAGAATGCTTCTTTCTGTCGTCTATAACGCTCGAACCTCAGTGGAGGAGTGAATGTGCAATATTACAAGCATTATGGCAGACGCCGTTGACCTTAAGCACCCTCATATCGTGGTAACCCAGTTAGCTTGCAATCTTAGATAGTCTGAATTAGAGTGGGACGTGACCATCCTGATCGTGTTTCTTTTCAGAGATTTTCACCGCCACTTCCTGAATGTTTTTTATGAATAGCTAATAACAGCATTCGATCCGATGGGGCCAGCTCAGCTATGACAATCATCAATCTCGTGGGGTAATGAGATGTGTAGCAGTCATCGGTTCGCACGAATCGACAGAGCAGTCGAAAGCTGTCCCATCCTCCATTATTAGGTGCATTCTTACGCAAGGTTTCTCCAATCTGATAGATAGCTGCATTGGAAATGGTATAGGACCACCCAGAAGAGTCCAAAAGAACGATGCATTTGGAGAAATCAACAGACACTTTTTGTCGCCTTAATTTCTCAATCCAATCTTCAGAAAGTCGCGGTCTAAACCTATGTGGAATTCTAACATAAAGAGCACAAACAGAGGGGACACAAACACACACACAGGCAGACCCACACAGAGGACTAAAGCTTCCCGGGCAAGGCAACATTTTGTTGCAATTTCTTCTAAAGTATTGTATGGACACGATTTCGCCTTACGAATTGCCTTACAAACAGAGGGGAATTTGTATTGGAGCATTTGGGGCATCTCGAAACCATTGTAATTTACGTTTATTGGATATCAGCATTGAGAAGACAAACATAATATATGCCCTAATCCATCGCTTTATAGTCTCTGGTTAGATCAAAATAAGCCAATAGTTACTTTGGTCAGGACTGAAGTTGACAAGAATTTAATTAAGTGGCAAAGACATAGTCTCACAGCTTCTCGTGTAGGCCGTCGAGAGCTTTAAGGCACACATGGAGGCGCACAACAGGTGTTCTATGGAGCAAAATGGTCATCCCAATAGTAGTCTCGTTTCAACCCATCTCTAAAAAACCTGTCTCCAGAGATGGGTTGAAACCTGAAGAAAAAACGGAAAATTTTGGTGCCTAAACATATCGACATCTGCGTCGATTCGTAACGATCCTACATTTACAGAAAAGCGGAGAGAAAAACCGGTTAATCCTTGTTCCATGGTCGCCATTTTTGTTTCACTTTAATTCGTCAAGCTACCCGCTCTTATAATCGACAAGTCACACAAGGGTCCACCCTTTTTTTGTTTTCTTAACCGCTGAGCCTTTAGCACCGAATTTACACCGTCGGCAGCGTCGTTTATGTTTTTTCCCATTGAACGGTGCTCTAAAAACTATTAGTCAATCAAGCTTTATCGACGATTCAGAAAATGTTTGAGTCTTACAACAAAGAGTGACACAGCCTATGAATTATGGGTGTCATTAGAGTTTGAAGGTACGATTTTGGTCGAGACATGAACACTGGGTAGGCTGCCGTTGGAAGATTGAATGAAATTTTGGTGTCTGCTCTGTTCCAACCACTAATTTCATTAGCCGTAATCTATAATGTCTCTCAGTCTTTAGTTGGAGTCCGACTTTCGCTAATACCTAGCGTTTTCATTCAGAATGTGGAGAGAAGATTTACCCTTACATGAGCGGTATAGCTTACTATCCACCTATGGCCAACCTACGGCGTTACATTTCGTGCTGAGAAACAGTTTCCCAAATTTGTAGCAATGCGACTGCATGATGTAGATGACGAGCGTGTAAGGCACTTGTGCACTGCAGCTTCGTAGATGCTTATTTTTATTAGCTCACTAGATTTTTGTTCACTGTCGTTTACTGACTGGTTCAGTTATCTCCGTCAGTTCTCCGTATGTGTGGAGCTCTCATGTGAGAACCTACTTCGACGTTTTGCGTCGTTTCCTTGCACTTTAGTTAAAGTCCGTCTTGTCGGTTCCGTTTTTGAATCGTGTGACACTTTGTTCAAAACTATTGGACGTCGCATTGAGAAAGTCCTATAGAACGCAGACCCCAACAAAGCGTTCCGTCCTCCTTTAACAGGGCGGAAGTTCCTGCGAGCTTGTTCTGAGCCCGCCGTATCCTTCCTGTGAAAACCACGCGAAACTGAGCAAACATACACGGAAGTCATTCAATAGATTATGTTTTCTAGCCACGTGTCTGCAGCTTTACGTCCTTGCTTGTTGTCGTTCTTGTCTTCGTTCAGTCATGTTTATCGACTGGTCGAATAGATCTTCCTTTCCGTAAGACGACGAACAGAAGTAAACGATTCCTAGTTACCCATAGTTTTGTTAAGTCGGCCCCTGAAATTTAAGACTCGTACGACAATACGCGTATTCGATTTTCGAACTACTTCCATTCTAGAAGCCATTTCATTGTCAATACGCTGCGCCTCTAAGGGTCGCTGCCTCGCCCCAACCTATTCACGCCTTCAACAAATCGTTTGAAAGCTAAAGCACCATTTGCGTACGGCTGTTGTGGGCCCTTGGGGGTTGGAGGATTTGCGTTCATTCTTTCCATTTTCCTCCTAGAGTTACAAACATTTCTGCATATCCAGAGGGCAGAAGCTCGTAGAATTCAATAGGCAGTAGTGGAGAGGGAGAACGGAGGAGTACACCAGTAGAACGAGTGAAAGTTTGTTACTGCTTGAAACGGAACGGGCCACACGCTTTGTGGGCAAGAACGAGTTCAGAGGAATGAGCCGAAATGCGGAAACAGCTGCCTGCAACTCGCAGGCGGTCAGAGAGCCTTGCCAGCTCGGCAAACCACGAACAGATGCTGTACGTGCGCGCGCGCACTGCAGTGGGTGACAACGGAGCACGACGGGCAGTGAAAATGCCTAAACAAAAATAACATAACCAGGATAACCACGTTCCAAGTGGGCTCCGAGGCAACGAACGTTTATGAGCACAAAAGCACGAATGTACACAACGCTATGGAAATAGCAGCGGCGGAGAGAACAGCACGCAAGTAAGTACAGGCGCGACAACGTGCGGAAACTTCGTAGGCTAACATAACGAACCAGAGCACAGAACACTACGGATAAACTTATGCCGGTATTCGCTACCGCTGCTCTTGGTCCTTCCCGTGGACATGCGTTTTGGCAAAACTGCTTGTGCACGTGCGTAGTACTTTAAGAGCGTGGAAGAGAAGGGAGTCGAGAGTCGCACATGTATAGTCATCAAAACGACCCAGAGAAAGGGGCCTGTTTTTCGGTGCACTACGAAACGACAACAGCAAAATACAAAGTCCGCCGCGTTGGAACGGCCACCACAATCGCAAGTCGCCATGAACCAATGAGTCAGCCCCACGCCGCTAGAGGATAACCTCGCTAGCGAAGCCAACACATCACAGTGAGCCCTCAAGTCCCTTTACTTGCAGTGTGTGCGATTCGGTGTGGGTCTCCGGCGCTCTGATTCGCGTCCACTACGTGATTTGCATGCATACCCCCGGCCGGGTGATACAAATGTTCAGATTTTCTGAAATATTCAAATTAACACCGAATCCACGGCTTGCAGGGCGTCCACAGTCGAAATGTGTAGAAATGCCGTTTGCTGAGTGGTGTCACACTAATCTAATAAAGGAAGAAAGACGTTGAGCGCCACTTTACAAGAAACAGCTTAGACGGCACCTCGGAAACTTATCCAGATGGAAATATGGGACAAGTAGTATCCGGCCAAAACATACGAGCATCGGGCAGATATGCAGGTCACATATTTCATAGCTTTATAGTTTGACCGTCTGTTCTATTCAGTAATGTCGTGTCAGCTTGCATAGCAACTAACGTTTGGAATTCAATACTGCATAACAAAGGTCGTTCACTTCTTTAAATCTATATATGTATATATATATGAGATCTAGATTAAATGTATGCTTAGACGATGGAAAGGTCATCAAACTTCAGCGTTTGTCTGCTGTGCTTTCTATTGGGTACATGTGCTCGACTGTCCGCGATTCGAGACAAATCAGTGTCCTGCACTACTCTTCCACTGGGTGAACGGTGATTGATATGTATATGTAATCAGTAGTGACCGGGTGAGCTTGGAGGGGGCCAGGCCTGGCGTTCCGGCCCTTTCGTCGACATCTCACTCAACTGAATGACATCTTTATGTCGAGTTTACAGTTTACACCAATAAGACTATATATCGCGCCCGTGCATGCCGTCAACAGCATTCAGCATGAGAAAAACTCACACGCAATTGAGATTTCATCAGTAAAAAGACCGCAGCAATATACGAGAAGCACCTCACAGGTGGAAACCTTTCCTAGACTTCCCGGTAAGGGGAATGTGTTAGGACGAGATGCTACCAGCTCGAGAATATCAGAAAAACGGTGAAATCGCTCTCGATTGCTGCCATATTGGTATCAGCCACAAGGGCGCAAAGAGGGATGGTTTGATTCCCATCGAACGATGCTCACAACGCAAGAAGGTTTGTCCAAGTGTTGACAATCCTTAATAAAGTGCTTGGATGAATGACTCTAAACGTTAGTACAGTTACATGCATGGATCGGCCATCTGAGTAACACTCAATTTCTTTTCCTGTTCGATATAACAAGATTTTTTACAAATCAATCGTTCTTGGCCATAAGTAATAAAGGAGATCTGACGTTGATATTATGTCCTGCATGTGTTCGTCTTTCGTTTAAAGAATTCACTACAATGCATAAATTGTGTAAGATATCGATGAGCCCATCCAGTGCGAGTTGTTGAATACTTGAATGAGATATCACCACCGTCGTTGTTACTTTCGGCTTTGGTAGTTCGAAAGCTACTTATACAACAGCTATTTACAACAGCCATTTACAACGTGAGGCCATTATTGGATCTCATTAATATGCACTCCATGATAAATGCATTCGCCAATCGTATGTAGCTGTCAGCTAATCATCACAGTTATAAAACAAAGACTACAAGCATATCATGTTCCAACGATTTGCTTACCTTGAGTCTTTTGGACATTCCATTGGGATTTAATCGGTCACATTTGTGAATCCTCACACAAGTTATACACGCGAGGTGTTTGCTGTGGTCATGATCTTTTCTGTGCCCGAGGCAAGGCCCGCGGAGAGGAATTTGTGCCCTACTCGATTAGACTAAAAATGCTTTGTATAACGCCAATTTTAGCAATTGTGACCAGATTGGGAATGGCCTCAGCAACAACAACAGTAGATGGTCTATGATTGGTATATCTGACCGCCAATAAACATGGTAGTTGCTACTTAGAAGTGTACATTAGGGCATGTGTCCAAATATTGTTATCTGCGTGTGCAGACACGCAGCCCACTTCTCCATGTTGCCGTGTAAACCTAAACAGCTGTGCTCTATATACCTCTTGACAAATGCGTCTGTCTAGTCACAATTTCGGCAATTTATTATTTAATATTGCAAATGTACGTAATTGTTCAGCACCAACATATATAACGGATCAGAGTGTTTGGCGTAAACCAGAGTAATGACAGTACTTGACTGAATAACCACTGCCATTTGTCACTGTTCTAATGGACTTGTTTACTTAAGTAGTTGTGGTTGTTAAAATGATAACCATTATGTGTTGTTTCTTTTTTTTGCACAACACTGCCATGTGAAAGGTTGTATGAAAAGACGCAGGCGGCAATAAACTTTGATCGAGAGAACTAAAAGCTGATCTTTGTCCAACCCTACAATCGATCTCTTATAGTAAACCGCTCGTTCAATAGCCATTCACTCGAACTAGGAAATTAGGAAGTTAATAATCGTGTTCCTCCGGCAGTTGAGTGACCTCGCTGAAAATAAGAGAAGTCCTTTATATCAACCTGGAGCGGTAATCCTTACTTAACGAAATGAATGTGTAAGCTTTCCCTATTGACTTCTACAATCGTACATTAAGTATCTTTTATTTCCGATGTACGTGTGGCATTGTTAGCGCTTACTTACGAGCACTATGTGGTTACAGGTCTATTTGGACCGGAAACCCGACAAGTCGAGGGACGTCGCTGCGTATAATTCGCTCGTTGGCCGTCGGCGGCAGTACAGCAAACCGCTAATGCCACAACCCAACGTGGCCAAGACGGCCCATACATAAATTATTACCGGCTACGATTTGGCCTGCCAGTATGAGTATTAGTTGGTAACACCTCTGTCCTCTGCAGTTTGCTGCATTTGTATAATTCTCGTATTTAGACCAAACACAATACCGTGGTACCCAAACGGTTCGCTGTTTTTGATATCAGCGGCGATACCCCCTGCATTGACTATCAAAAGCCGCTTCTGTTACCGTTCAAGCGATAATATCGTGCCGTACTGCACGACGAGATTCCTCTTCTCCAGCGCTAGCCAGCTCTTACACAGCGAGCATTTTCTTCGTGTATTCGTGTAACATTACACATGATTATAGCACGCTTGTTTTTGCCCGTGCAATGCGTCAGGATGAGGGGGAGATCGTATTTCCCTGCATACCCAGGGGAGGCACATAGTTTCTCAGTAATGATCGGTCATTATCACCGAACAATTCTCGGTCGTCTGAGGCCGGAGGCAGCAAACAAAGTAGCGGAAAAGAGCATGGATGGTAAGTTGAATTGGGCAAAATCAGGGGAGAAAACAGGGGCAATTTTCCCTTTTAAACTAACTTCCTTTCGGTTACCATCTGCAAACACTACCGAATTCGCAGGCTTGAAAAAGCTAGACTATCTGTGGATATCAACGCACGCGATTCAGGGTGCGAAAAAGAAAGAGAAAAAGGGAGAAACTCAAAGTAAGAGGAAAAGAGATGCGAAATATCTATTTTGTATGCTATATACCGTAGTTGAATTGAAGCGGCGTGCTGCGCTGCTGGTTCTGTGAACTCGCTTTTGCCATAACGCTGTTCTTCCTCCCTGAATGAACAAAATGACGTCAGACGGTGCTGATGGTTAACCAAACGGTCCGAACTCGGAGGTGGATAGAGAAAATTTCACAAAGCAGAAAGCTCTTCTACCGAAAAGCCCTCCCACGGGTATTTATTTAAAGAGAAACGAGTTTATCATCCATAGCAAAAGGGATGAGAGGGGAGGAATGCTGATGATGGTAAGGTGTTATAGGCGCCCGAAGAGGGCGAACCCTGCACGCCACGGGATAGATGCATACAGCGCCAGGCTGTTCAGTCGGGCTGGGCGCACATCAGTCTCGAGACGCAACAAGGCATGCAATTAAGCGAATGATTCATCAAACCAGCGTTTCATGCTCTAGCCGTTACAGACTGGCGGCACAGGCTGTGCGTCACCTCAACTTCTGAAAGCTGTACGCGACTGCGCGTTGCCGCAAAAGGGAATCGGCTCAACCAGACCGCCGCCGGGAACCGTGCTTCCATCACAGGTTTCGCCGAGGTCCCACTGGGATTCCTACAGCTCCACTCTCAGTCTCGTTCTCGTTCTGTATCGACTTAGCGGCAAACGAACTGTTCCTTTTCTAAAGGGGCAGAGTAACACAGAAAGACAAAGAGATAGAAAAAACGGAACGACCGTCGCTGACCTTCTACGACGGATCACGAAAGCGATTTCGGGGGAATGCACCGAACCTTCCAGGCAGGACAGGGGATGCAAAGAGTGTAAGAAGCGTGATGGTAACTAGGAGGCCGGCAAAAGGCGATGTTCGTTCTCCTGAGATACAGGAATAGAGGGACAGGCACGAAGATCGGACAAACCCAGATGAGGCTTAGATTGGAGGAAGTATCGGGGTATTGCAGTAGCAGCCCCAGCAGTGGGAGGGTGGAGGGGATATTAGTGAAGTTTTAATGAGCATGTGCAGCAAGCGCCTCGCCTCTTCTCTTGATCCCGGGTCCTTAGACTGTGGCTGTACGGAGACATATACGCGCTGATGCTTCACCAGCCAGTGCTGCCTGCGCCCATTCAGCTCTACACTCTGGGCCTTGGTTCGCTCTGGCCTGCTTGGTCGGCCGATCGGCCAGCTTTAGCAAAGTCAAGGAAGATCGCATAGCTTCACGGGCTGTATCGAATTTCGTTATAATGACCGTCTTTCAAGGCAAAGCACACCCCACACCCAGTCCTTAACTAAACTACGATTTTTGACACGGGTGCTTCGCTCATGGCCGCATGCTACCCACCTTTCGTGCTTGTGACCGTCCGTCCGTCATACCCTGCAAGGTGAGCTGCAAGAAACTTGAAAAGATCTTCAGAAATCAGACTGCAATGCGGCCGAATACGTGAATCGAGCCCGTTCTAGCCGTATTGAAAATATCTCACGAACAGCACGCTTTCTGCCCGTAGAATTCAACAGAAGCTGGAATGCTTGAAGTACGTGATAATTTGCAATGGGCCAAAGAGCAATAGCTCTTGGCTGAAAACGTCTCCGAGGGATTCAAACGTGGCTTCAATTTTCGCATACGTCACTCGGTTTTTCATAGGCATCGTCGTTGTTTTCTTTATGGTTCAATCGTTACCATCTTTGAAGCGTGATGAAGGGAACCAACTACGACAGGCCTGTGTGATTGCTGTACTCAAGCTGGAACAGCGAATGTCCCTTCCCCCTGTTATTACGTGATGAGCTTGAGGATGGAGCTCTGACGAAGGGCGGATCCGTCGGATTGACTCGAATGTTGTTTTGGATTCCGGTAGATAGTGGCGACGGATTGGCAGACTAAACGCAGGATGGTCGGGTCTATTAAAATCTCCCATCACTATTAGTATGATAACATTATTGCTGTAAATGCTTCTGTCTCTGTTGTTGGCGTTCCGTAAATTTACCTTTGTGTTGGTGTAGACTTGCTCAGACCGTTTCGCGGCGGAAATCCAGTTCGGGTTGCGCTACTGGAATACTTGTTGGGAGGCTGTGGGAGTGTAATCAGCCAACGCTCCAGCTGTTCTGATCGGCAACAGCAAATTGTAGGAATGTTTAATGTTGTCACAAGAACCGCCATACAGGCCACCTGAACAAACCTAGCACACTCACCTATCTCCTCGCTTTGGTAAAACCGTAGACACTGTATGTACGAGAAGCTATTGTACGGGTGGTGTTATCGGTCTAACAAGGATCTGTCTTGAGACTTGTCCGTTACTTTCATTGCACAACCCTTTCTTTTCCTCTCAAGCATATACAACGATAGATAGGAGAAGCAGCTTTACAGACTCTGTCTGGCACCCCTATTACTCCTATATGTGCCCATGACGTAATGTACAAGCACTGGCTGTTATTAGTAATACGGCGATATTCAGTCGGCAAAAGCAACATCGGGTTACATATTTGGAGAGTCAGAAAGCCTGGGATTCTAGCAGACAAATCAAGAGTAGTAGCAATGGTAATCGGTCATATATTTACTACTATAAGCTGCAATGATGCACCTCAGTCCTTCTAACCATTACTAACCGAAACACAAACTGACTCCAGAAATGTTCATACTAATCTATATATATATATATATATATATATATAT
>MNPL01021986.1:7312-18783 GCA_002081605.1 Tropilaelaps mercedesae
AATCGTTTCGCGGGCGGGGATTGGATCGCCGCAACGTCTGAGAGCCTAGACGGCAAAAACTGGAAATGGTGATATTGCTCTGACAACATCAAATGGCAATAAATGTTTCCAGGGGGCGAGCAATGTCGATACACTGGTCAGTTCGTTAGGAGAGGATGAGTAGTTTTGTTTTGTCTGGGACTTGCGACAGCTTCGCGTGGTTGTTAATTTTTCTGTAGCAAGGAGCATGGGATACCTTGCGAAGCAGTCCTTCTATGTTCTGGCTTGTCAACCCGAGTTTCTGTCCGGAACGCGTTCTTAACTAAAGGACAGACATTTGATCGGAGGTGCGTGGCTTGTAATTAAGCAGAGTTTCCTTAATCTTTTTCGGAAATGATTTTTTCCCACTTGGCCAACAGGACCCAATAATAATAATAATAACAATAATGAAAAAATAGAAGATATAGAATGGAAAGACGGAAAAATAGAGGATGGCAATATCGCTACAACTTGCGAGTCGCACCCAGCATCTGACCTCCCTATTGGGTGAAAACTCGGAGAAGCGCAAAAGAAAGAGAGGACAGACGCCACCCGAATCTGATCGGTCCACCGCAACCGTTATGGACGACTTCAGTCTGCTTTCACCTCGGCTGGTTGCGTCTTCAACGTCATCTATTGCGAGAGCCAGCACCAGCGCATGCGTTAGAATGCTACGAGAAAGTGGAAGCTCGAAATGGTCGGTGTAGCGGAGCCGAGTTGCGGTGTCGCAAACGACAACCCTCTGGGACTCCGGCTAGGTAAACCACCCTGGTATGGCCGTGCAGAAGAGTGCGTCAGCGTGGTGGATTGCCGGAGACAAAACGACGGAGAGCAACAGAGCAGGAAGAGTCGACCGCGACTGTACTATCGGATCGGTGAACGGCCGCCCGATTTGTCATGGGACCAGAGCCATGGCTCGGGACACCAGAAAGAAAAGGTCTTCCGACTTTTCGCATCCATACGGAAGGGGTCTCATAGATGAAAGTAAATTCAGCCAAGCCTATTCAGGGGTGTAGTCCAATAGACTATAGTAGAGTGAAATGGCGATGACGATTGAGGACGTTCAGGCATTCATCTCCAGAACACACCGAAAGGAATCTCTTCTCCTGCGAAACGCAAACGTGTTCTCTAACTAATGCAGAATATCTATTGTTGGCGCATCCTTGAGTAGGATTAAGTAGGCGATGCTATCATGTGCTACCGAGCACAATTGACTGTCTAAGAGGACCGCTTCTCATGAACCGATTCTTTGAACGGTGTAGTGATCTACCTAGAAAATCTAGTGCTACACACATCACGTACTGTATAATTCGCTTTTGACACGAACGAGTTTTGTTTTGCCTGACGAAAACTATTACAAACCAAGCCCAAATTATTCATATTTGGGCTTGGTTTGTAATAGTTTGTATAGTGTATATATACATATTTGTTCGTGCAAGCACCAGAGCATATGGTATGATGACAAAGCAGGTCTGCAGGATGCATCCAAGCAATGAGAACACATTTGTTAAGCACACTCTGCCAACGCAGACGGTATTGAGCGTTTCAATATTCTTTCGCGTCTGTCGTGACTTCGCGCATTCAGTGTAATGCAATTCGAGGACAGGATTGCAGTGACTTAGAATTCGTATTGACCCCGAGACAAAACTATGCCACCGTCACACAAAACGTCTCTGCAGACTGCCCGCAGGCGTATTTCACACAGAGACCTGATTAGATATTATACATATAAATATATATACAAACAAAAAGCTAAACAGTTTAACGGCAACTCACAGAGATTCCTGTTAAGTAAGCAGAGAATTACACATACATGCTTATAACTGCGAGTATTGGGCGTGTTTTTATATTTTTTTCAATGTGCTTATGGAGAGTGCAAGCGGATAGAATACGATAACAACTGAACGTATTGGAAAATCTAATATCGACTCGTAGTTTAGCGATTTAATCTTAATTTAAGGCCAAGGCGTCCGTCTATAGTGGATGCTCAAAGGTGGACGCCCTCTTGCCATTCACCAACGTGGATATTGTTACGTGTCCACGCAACGTTTACGGTAAGCAGCCATAGAAACTTGCGTAACGTTTAGATCGTCCGGATACAACTGGTTTTACCACGATTATCTGTTATCGAGAAAAACGCCAAGCACTAAAAACACACAAACTTCCTTTTAGGCGCACGATTAGGCATATGCCTTCGCCTATTTTCAACAATGTTCAGAGGCGAGTTTGCATTTTAGGAATTCACCATCTCTGAATTTATTCCCAGAGAATTTTACGATGTTGGTTAGACGACGAACTCGCTACAGTAAGCCGAGATGGTCTTCAGCGGAGGTTCCGTTTTCCCCGAGCAAAAAGCTCTTAATGTCGCTTGCCTTATGGACGCGTCTTTCAGTTCGGTTGAGGTCTCGTCAATATCCACCGGGCTTGCTTCATATTGCAGCCACTTCATTACCTAGTAGTAAAATCGCAACGAGTCAACGATCGGCATCTTCATGCGGGAAAAGTTTCGTGGGAAAAAGTAGCAGGGAGTCTGGCGGCAGGAGGGAAAATCTGATGGTATAAAACCTCGACTTTGCCACGCTTGGGAATTAATTCATCTTTCATTTTCTGGCGCACAAAACACCCTACCAAGTTTGGCCAGGACTTGGTGCGCGTTTTTTGCATTTTGTCTAGCAACAACACATCACGCGCACGAATCACGCAATCGTAAATTTCTGATGAGGCTGGATGAGTGGAAACGAAAAATCAACGAATAAAATCGCATGCATTGGACGCCCAAAGAGGAACCGTAGCGCCAATGAAAACATAAGTTTTCCAACAAACCGGCGCGCATGTACAGGGAAACGACTGTCAATCACATGGCTGAAGGGTGACGATGAAAAATACGCTATATTTCCGTATGAGTTTACGGCCAGCCCAGTGGACGCCATGACAGAAATATACTAACCGGGCCTCACTACCAGAAAAAACGGGCGATCGTGAAAGAACAATGCGTTTTTGTTGCCATGAAGGATCAACGTATTAAATAAACACCAAGTTCAGACAGGGACGTACGCTTCGAAAACTTGCAGAATGAGCATCGGCGTGGAAAAACGAAAAACAAATTAAATACAAAAATGCTGGCCCATTGATGCAAGGCGGCCTTTTAAATTGCAGTGCCTACCCAGCAAGATACATTTTATCGATGCTTTTGCGTTAACTTAAATAGCGTAATACATGCAATTTCGTCAATACAACCTATATTAAATGATTGTTATTACTTTTCCGTGCAGACCCTTAGCCCGCTGTCAGTGAAGCGGTTTTCTCTCTAATCGATAGGAGCTAAATATAGCCAAATAAAAAAGTAACACAAATTCACTGTTTGCCAACTCCAAAATTGTGCCAGCCGCAGCGACGTAGCCGGGCCACTCTCCTATTATAAACTAATACAAATCGTGCCACCATCGCCGTCAAGGCTGTCAGGCACCTCGAGATGTATCGCAATCATATGCGTGTGCTGCTCTCAGCTTTGCATAGGCCAACATTCCACCTACGGCTTGTGACTTCTTCGAAACATCACTGCCTTCCGCTGTCCCGTTTCTGTCCGGAAACCCAGGACGCTTTCTCGTCCCTTTGCCCCGCCCCCCCTTCTTCCACAATGTCCTGAGGTGCTTCGAAGTTATGAATTCATCTCTCCATCTTCATCTCACTCTTGCCCCCCTACCTCTCACTCTTTTAAGGTGTCCTGGAACATTGGGTCCTTCGTCAGGCGTAGAGTGCCGGTAAGGACATACGCGCCAGTTGCACGCACACAGACAAACTCACCGAGCAGAACGACACGGACGTCGTAAAGACTTTGCGAGTGCTTTCAGAGAAGATGGACCGATGTGGGAGAAGTCTCGCTGCAGCGCCAAATTCAAAAGATCCCGCCTGTCAGGCGGATGAATAAAACTGATGATTTTTTGCATCGAATATCAACAGAGTATAGCGCCACCTGGCCGTTAGGCTGGTGCCAATGCAGCGCCAGAGCTAACAGCCATCAACATGTGATAAATGGATACGTCCTGTTTTCATTTTTCGCTAGTTTTTCCATGCACGTAATGGGCAACAGTGATAATGACCGACCATTGCGTATCGATGCGGCAATTCCACCGTCAACAGGGAGCAATGAGCCTATGAAAACAGGCGTATGCAAGAGCTGTGAGTAATCTATGGAAAGGTTGACCGTCATCCGGAGACGAGTGGGAAGACTTCAAATATGAAAATGCACCTTGAAAGTTCGGCACCCGTGTTCATCTCACGAATACACAATTTCTCTGCGATATGCAACGCCGAATTTCCGTCTCGATCAATCGGCCATAGGTCGCTCGAGCCAGGTGTCATTCCAGGTCATCGCACGCTCAACGACACGTTATCCATTTCCGCCATGATCATGGCAGGCGCATCCGAAAGAGGACGTAACGTGGCAGCGCGCGAAGGACCGGCATTTCATGCCGTGCCAAAAATCGTTTCGTTGTTTCCCTCGGAATAACTCCTCGACAGAGATGTACTTCTGCTTTTCACCGTGGTGCCTTGAAAGCGCCGAGCCGACGGCTGATGCAGAAATGGAATAATTTACAGCGAGCCGGGGTGCCGCCAACAAGGCGATGTCTTCCGAAGGAGTGTTAATTAATCACGCCGCGTCGCGGGAGATGCACAGGGTAACGCATCCATGGAAAACCGGCAAGACCTATTAGCGCATTTGTCTCGACTTGGCTCCAACCGGTTCCTGCCGTATCCGCGATTTACGTCTATATTTCCCACTCAATCTGCAGGTTGCAAAATGCCGTGACTGTTTGGAACGTTGCTCATTGGCAAATCGACTGGAGCCGCGGACGGCTGGCGTAGACGCCCGATACCGCCGAATGCATGGGCATAAAAAGAACGACGAACACTCTACACGCACAGATCGACGACAGTTGACCGGTTAGCGATAGAATTGAACGGCAAAACAGGTTCCATAAGGCCACGGTTCTTGGTGAAGCCTTTTTTCTCCGGACCCAACGGCCAACAACGAAGGTGGCTGATGTAGCCCCGCAGGTCCCATGTACGTAAGCGTTTATTGAGGGAATATCTCCCTTTCGAGAGGCCAAAGATGTGCGCTTCGATATCTGAGCTACGAGCGGAGAATAAAGTGAAGCTAAGAGATGATAAATTGTGCAGGGTATAATCTGTGTGCGAAAGCGGCCTTTCGATGCGCGTCGGCCGCTTTAAAAGAAGATTATCACCGTAGGCCGGTATTTCCATTTCAACGACATTGATTAATAAATTTGTAGCCATTCGGCCGTTGTAGCGAAATCAATCTACATTGAGGCTGGGCTCTATTCAATGTGGGAGGCTGTCTCGGAGAGGACAGAAAACAGCAAAAAAAGTTTGAAAACTAAGCAAAAAAATGTATTCTTGTGAAACAAAAAAATATAAAAATGTAAAATATATATATCTTGTTCAATTTTAACCATATGGTTTACTTTGTCAACACGGCAGAAATACTCATATTCACGTATTACTGCCTAAGACGTGGCTAAGTGCAACAAAAAAACCCTTTGAGGCATCTAAGTCTTCTCTCTATTGAACCTCGATGCCTAGAAAGGTTCCCTAAGAAACGTTGACGAGCAATTAGTACACGAGCGGTTAGTATCCATGCGAAGCAGGAAGTTGAAACGCAATTGAGCGCCCATGTGCTTTTGCTCGGCACACATGCACACATGCACACACGCACACATGCCCTGCTGTGAGCGTGGTCCAGCTGCGCCTGGGTCTTTCTGGCCGCTCCTTCAGCGATACTACGTCCCTCTACGATGTCTGTGCTCTCGGAGTTCAACACCTCACGTGTGTCATCCAATTTTGTGCCGCGTTCGTGAGGGCCTTCGACCTCGCCACACAAAGGTCGACCACGTGCGTAGCAGATAAGCCACTGTAGAGTCGCGATCGGCGAGAAGGTATGCCTACGGCTGGAATTAGCATCGGCCTCAGCATCAACGATTCCAGAGATCATGTGAGTGCGTCTAGCCTCTCGGATCAGAGGGGATAGCCTCTTCCTGGGCGGATGACCTCCGACCGGACGTGACGGGTGGTTCGTTGGTTGACGATAGTATTTGAGAACAGAGCTTCGTCCGAGAACATAGTGAGCCCGCTGACAATTCATCTACACCAGGATGACACGAAAAAGATAATGGATGGAGGGTCGTAATTAGGACCACTGTTACACAGACAGGTATTACAAGCGTGTAAATAAAGCTCCGTCATGGGAGACTCGCGGGAGGTTCGTTCAAAGTTCATTCGTGTTCTTGGGTTTTTATATTTTATCCATGACTCACCCGTAGGGTAGTCGCCGGTCCAAGAGTGTCGTTAATGGCAAGGCTAATAACGTTAGTTAGCTTTATATTAATTTTTAATTTGTATTTAATATATTCATATTGTGCTTACAATTATTTACACAGATCACATAATTCGACAGCAACACTCCTACCGTTAAACAATGCTTTACCCGTTCTTCAGCGCACTAATTAATTTACCCTCCGATACGTTCACAACTTGACCACATCTAAACAACGCGCATTCCCGTCGGCCTTGGTCAAGGGTGATTTTTTGGGGCGTAGAGATAAAAATAGCCCGCCTTAACAATCTTTAGTTGGCCCTTCGATCGCTCAACAGAAAAGCTCGCGGTTAGGTTTGCGGCCGTCGGATATCCGACTGGTATTGTCCTGTTTGCGTATGAGGCGGAGGTCAGACTTCGTTTGCATGTCTGATCATCAAGTTCCCTGGTAACTCTTGCTCTCCGGCGCTAATCGTCAATATTAATTTCGCCTCTTATATATATGTATGTATATATATATATATATATATATATGCGCATCCTAGAGTGATTGTTCAAGCGCTGAATTCTTTCTGTGGCCTACCATAGACCACAACGGGCTTTCATACTGTAATTTTATTATGAACTCCACACAATCCTAACGCGTTAGGTTGACTATGTACACCTGCTCCGTAATCCCATCTGAGACCTGTCCTTACGGCAAAGTCCTTGTTGAAGCCCCTCGCAGCAGAGCCCCACCAAAGGTAGCCAAACGCTAACGGTTTCTCTCGCCGCTGTCACTCGACCTGACGACGGCAGCGGCCGACCAGTCAGGTCGAGTGGATTTTCGCTTCCTACCGCCCCTTTTGCGATTTTAATCGGGTTTGATATAATCTCCACCGGCGAGTCCTATCGACGTTTAGCGTTTAGCCCCCAGGAACCCCAGATGTCGCGAGCCGTAGCTGTTCCAATAAACGGGCGAGGCGCCCGCTCAACCCTTTCCCCATCGAAAAGTAAGGACGCGCGCGCGTATTTGCAAATATGCCTAACCCTTCCTTCACGAATAAAGTCAAACCTCAGTCGAAGCCAGAAAAACTGATCTATCACGGGAAAGGCGATTAGGATGGCCTAGCCGAAGTTCGTCTGAGCTAACCGCCAACAAATATCGTTTGATTGCGACGTGACCGCGCGAAATTTTGCGCGCGAGAATTTTCCGCCGATGTCGAGTCGAGAAGCATTCATTTTTCGCTATGGATACCTTTATTTCGATCTGGACGCTGCCCCTCCGTCTTGTCACATCATGAATTAGTCAAGCGCACGTGTCGTACAGCGCTTCATGTACTGTCGATACCCGGACCGGTGAGGGTATCACGCCCAACCCGGCGCCATCTTGGACGCAACAGCTTGTTGGTATTTAGCCCGTGCCAGCCGATGGGCTGCCCTGTGCGCTTGTCAAAATAAGAATTTTCTCGGAAGTACTTTTTCTTCCTCATCACCTACACGTCACCGACGGCGAGCGCTAGCCGGAAGGAAAAAATGAGGACTTTTCATGGTTGTGTTGTCAATTGTAGATGCCCCTCTTGGTATTTTCCTTCGTCGTGTAAACAATGCGACCTCCCTCATCTCTGCAGCCATTAACTGCCCTTTCCAACGATCAGAGGTTTAGTAAGAAACTCTCACGTGCCGCAATGGACAAACGCGGCGACACCCTTGCTCGTCGCTAGACTTTTCGTTGTTTTGCATTCACTGCGGAGCTATACCAGGCTTCAAGACTCCATCACCCACTGACGGTCCTGCTGACGGGTACCTGACGGTGTCATGCGGCGCGTCGAGACAACTTGAAGCATCACCGAACGTGCACCGGGGGCAAATAGCTCCATCGAGTCGATACGACCTCGAGGTTGGAAGCTGGCCTCTTGCCCCGTCACGCTAAGAGTTCTGTATCACCTTCCCATCACATGCCGATGCTGTCCTGTCGTTCGGTCGTGTGTAGCCCCCAATATATCCTACGCGAGGCGAACCATGTAAATGTGCGACTCGAGGGGTGGGAAAACATTTGGCGAGCTCCCGAGAGCGATGTCAAACCCGGGGGCAGCTAGGTGCTCAAGCTCATGTGAGTTTTTGCATGAGGCGCCGTTCAGGACAAGCTGAAGGTGTACGCAAAGATGTTCCTCAGCCACGAAGGCGGCTGCCGGGACCGGCCACCGGGCGCGTATGCAGAAGTGCAGAAGCACTATGTCTCGTACACCGTCAACTCTTCCTTTCATGATAATGGACCCTGTAAGACAGTATAATATGTACTTGGTGAAAGAAAGTCGCGCCCATCTTCCGCGTTTTCAACAGCCTGCACGACGATGACCCGGCCAGGTTCATGGACTTCTTCTGCCGCATCCTTTCGTGAGCGCCTTGACCTTCGTAACAGCATCTCGGCAGGTTGCATCGTGTTACGCAGCAACGGGCGTCAGTAATCTGTTGGCGTGGACAGGCTTCTACGCTCGGCGTCGTCTGTTAAATATGAGGACTTTTCCTGTCGTAAGTTGGCGATCTGCGAATTGTCAGGAAGCGCCCAGATCAGGAGAACATGCAAAAAACAATCGTGCAGATGTCAAGAAGGCGCGAACTCCGGTTTGTGCGCTCGACACGTGTTCTTCACGACGATGGTGATGGCTAACCGTCCTACACGCGTATAAATGTGGCCACATACAGAGAAATCTGTCACGCTAGCCGTTGAAAAAAAGCATGAGGAAAAAGAGGGACGAAACGATAAGCAAAACGTTCAGCAATAAACGTCCATTTTCGGCCACCTAGCCACTTTGTGAGTTAGTTGGACGAAAAGCACGCGAAACGCCCATATCTGTCACTCCCTTTCCACTCTCCGGGGTGTGGGGCATCGGTGAACGATGCGTGGAAAGTCTAGGAGTTGCCTCCCTCCGGGTAGTGAAAACAACACGCATCGTACGCCTTTGCCAGATGCGTGAACAGCCGTGTTCCGTATTGCGATGAGTACCGTCTACGTATCGGTACGATCAGAAACAAACCCCAAACAATCAAACCCGTGGGGAGCGGCAAAAGGCGATTATTCGAGTGGCAATGCTGAAGTTCAACCGGAGAGGCTGGCCTACCGCAGATGCGCCCACAAGATGGCCACTATGGCAAAAAGCATACGCATATGTGAGTGTTTGCTCGTCGGTAAAAGCGCACACGATAAGTGATACGTACACATGTAGGGGGCGAGCATACAACACAGTTGCTGGGGTTTGTAGCCGCATTCCGGGTGTCGCCTGAACCTACAAAACCTACAAAAGATGGGTTTCTATGGCATTGTACGTTCGCATCGACCATACTCCGCGCCCCAGTGCATTACACGCCACCAGGGACTGCATAATGGCGCTAACCGTATGGAGTTCGCGCCCGGCTGAATGCATGTCACAACCGCAGGCTGCCAAAGTGTTGCTAAACTTGAAATTCGCCTTCATTTCCAATTCAGGAGTAAATGATTTTTCTTGCGGCATTGCCGTGGAGAGACGCGCATACGCGGTCGTGCTTCGCGGAAAGATGGTGAAGGAATCACGCAGAAGGAACTCACGGCCTGCTCCGCTGAAGCTCACGTCGCGCTGATTTCAGCCCGAATCTCCATAGCAGTGCTACAGGCCGATGGCTGTATTAGCTATTGTGCGTGTCCTGCAGAAGTAATTCACGCTCAGTTCTACGAGCGAGCACTCCGGAAAAGCGCCTCAGGCCCTCAGCCCACCGACGTTCAAGCATTGTGGACTTTATTCGTCAGCTCGTAAGGACCGTTTTTGTTTTCGCTGCCAAGAAACGTTTTTTGACGCGCTTTGCCTTGGAGATAGAGCATTTGCTCTCGGGGCACGTGGGACTCACGCTAAGGGTGCGCACCACTACCGCACTGAAGTCTCCATTACTACATTAATCTTCGCCCCCGACCCGGATCTTCACTTAATGGTTCTACGGGCCGAAGGGGAGTTTAGAAAATCAAGTGTATCGATTTTTTTTCGTGAGTCCCTCAAAGAAATTTTGCTCCACCGACGATTCCATCGAGGTCGAGCCGAGGAGCCTACGGTTGACTGAACTCGGGCCCTCACCCAATGTCCTGCCCTGTAGCCTGTGGAAGGTCACTTCGAGGACAGCTTCTCAAACGTATCGAAGCGATTTATCCGGAACCGAATTTCTAGTGTTGTCAGTAACGTCAGCAATCCGCATGCCCTGTTCTAATTGGTACGGTGACCTTTTATGTGTAACCGTCTCTCAGTGATACGAAGTGAAGAAGGAGCCCTCACCGAAAGAGTTCTTCGCCAGTTCGCGTTCGATAGACCGCACAAAATTGAGTGCCAATCAATTCCCTATCGGTGAGCGTGCAAAGCTATAGAACGTCATAGAACGACCTCATAGAACGTCAGCTGGGGCTAACTGCTCGAAACGGGTGGATACCGGTGGCCTCCTGAATCTCCCCCGAAGCCACACCTGCTCTAAAACCGGCTGTCTCATCCGTCCGATGAAAATTCCAGCCCAGCCGACGCGGACACCTCGACCCAAAGCGATTCCATGTGGCACACACAACCTAAACACAACGCCCACTCAGGTTGACATTTGTCAACGCTGCCCCTCAATGTTGCCTCCTTCGAAAGCGTCCTGCAATCCGCTCGTAGCATCGCTACTGCTCATTGTTATAATTACGCGCGACGACAGCACAACGTAAGCCGTGAGGCCCCCATGGGGACTCCGGAGCACGTTCCTAGAGAGCCGATGATGTTGCTGAGATCAGGTGGACACGCTTTAAACATCGTCAATGCTCGGCGACGATGCCATGACAATTTCGCGTCGCTATATAAATATATAAACAGACGACGCATGCACTTCGATTCTGCTTTGGAATTTTCTGCTTCGGGTCCGCTAGCCAACCTCGTGTGCGAATTTATTTAGCGCTCGATAGCATTTCGATAACAATCGTATCGCTGTCATGCGCTTCCGCCGGCGATGTCTCCGAACGAGCGAACTGCTGTTGTCTGTGCGCAAATCGAGGTTTTCCTACGGAGCTACAATCTCTATCCGATCTTCTCTCGCGAGGTCTAATTTCTCGTAACAGATATATATATATATATATATATATATATATATATAT
>MNPL01021998.1:11637-25736 GCA_002081605.1 Tropilaelaps mercedesae
CTTTTTTCGTCTTTTTTTTCCACTTGTTTGGACCAGCTGCGGCTCCTTCTGCCGTCGATGGGTTGTCTTCTTCTGGGGCCGCGTAGTCTTCGGTACGCAGCGCCTTCGTTAGGGCCACCAGGAACGCGTTTACCGCGGCCATCTGTTCGCCAAGCGTCAGTAGCGATGGAGGAAGGAGGAGGGGGTAGACGCGTTCTACGTTCCAGCGACGCGACCCAAGTTCCCCGCTCATCCTGCTGGGGTCGGGACCGTGTGAGCACTCCGGACAGTTCCGTCCTGGGCTAAGCAGGCCGGTACATACGGACCTTCGCTCCGTTAGCCAGTCGGATGCATCTGCGATCCGGTCTTTGACGTGCCGCTTCTATCCGGACGGCTTCTGCTCTGACTCCAGATCTTAGCAGTTTTTTTTTCTACATTGCAGCGCAACGCGGCGCAGCTCAGAGCGAGAACCTCTTGTGGCGACGTCCTCTGCTCGACGAGCAACTCATGTCAGGCAAGCTCTGCAAGCGGCAGGCCAAAGACTGCTGCCAGATGAAGGCCTGAGCCTTCACCGAATCTCGCAGGCCCGTCAGCAAGGCTGCTTGCCCACGGCTCTTCCGATTTGCCTTCTCGGCTGCTCGACAGGGCGGCAAAACGTATGGCAGTAAAGTGAAGCCTCTATGGGAATAAGCTTTTACCGTTTTCGGTCGTCGTTTTGCCGCCCAGCGCTTACCATCGCGCTTCCGTGGCAAAGTGGGAAACTTTGCCCTGGCCATTAGAGTAGCAGCAGACACAGCGTGGCTTTGCCCTCCGTGTGAGTGTAGTGTAGGGGCGTTTCGACGTCGAGGACCGTCGGGAAGGAAAAGGTGCCGAGGTCTGTGCCGTTCGACAGGCGGCACTGTCGTCGATGGCGCGTTTGCAGTGGTCGCGTCGGCGCGGCGCGACTGCTACGAAACCGGCCGACTTGGCCGTCTTGTTGAGCTGAAGGTGGGGCGATTGTCTCCAGTGCCATCAATTACAGTTAACCCCATTTCCAGCGACTGTCCCGAGCTCGGAATGGCTCCCACTTTGACGCTGATCCGAAAATGGTGCCTCGAACCTGTTCCAGAACGCAGACGGTCGCCTCCACCCCGAACTATCGTCGTCGTCGTCGTCAGCGTGTGCGCGCCTGTTGCGACGAATCGGAATGGTAAGGGGGTTGCAAAAAGGCTTGTGAGGCACAAAGTGAAAACATCGAAAGGAAGAAATCAGAGAGAAAGGCTGGGGAGAAGGGGGAAGTCGTGTTCCGAGAGATGGAATCGCACGAATCGCTATAGGGAATAGCGGCCGGGGTCTGTAGCAGGATAATTGCGTAGATTCGCCAGATGGCTCCGTTCGGCCGACGCCAAATTATGTAGGCGATAACGGCCTGATCTAACGATGTTTCGCTGCTGGAAGGACACGCGGGGGCCTCCTTAAACACAGGAGAAGCATTGGCCGATAGGAATGATCACTCATGTGCAGCGAACGATGCAACTGAAAACAGCTGTACCTGGATTTAGGCAGTATTTGAGGCATAATTACGCGATATACAAGTACACCCTGTAGCCACCATTATTGGGCCGCCGTAAGAAGGTGAGATCGTTTCAACATTTGTTTAACTGTTGGGAGCCAATTTTGATTGAGATTGAGGATGGCAATTGAGATTAACGAAAGGATCGATAGAAGTCGTACCGAGAAACAGGGTCACCCAATATTTAACGGTCTTTCTCGGAAAGAACACGAGTTATAATGTAGGAAGTTTTCATTAGCACACCGGACCGCGGCCGTTCTATGAATGCATTTGTTACAATATAGGAAACGCGAATTAAAAGTTTTGGCAGTGCTAATTGTTTATGTCAATTGCAAAATATTTTGCTATGTAGCCGTTATAGATGAGGCATACTTTCTTTAGCGTATAGTGCATTGGCACAGCAGATTTTCTGTATGTTTGAGATGGCTTCCTCGAGACCAATATATATATATATATATATATATACAGGTTCGTCTATTCGGCGGAAAAATAAACGCCAGCGGACAGTTGGACTTCTCTATTCTTTTCACGGGTCACTCTTCAATGAGGAGCAATCACCGATCACAATAGTTGTCACTCGCACAACAGGTCCCAACGCCCGGCCGTCCCCCCCCTTACCACTCAAGGATTTCAACACCTAGAAGCCCAGGCTGCGAACAAGGCGCTCACATTTTGTTTTTCAAATATCACCGTCAAAATTTCTAAAGGACAAAGTTCGCAACCCGAGTAGAAAAAACACGGAAGAAAATTCTCGACCCCACACCAGCCGTAGTGTGAACAACGTTCTTTGCAAGGAGCAACCACAGGCGCAACGTTGTTTAGCGGACTTCGACATGAACGCTAGGACAATCGGGTTCCCTGGTAGGGAAAAAAGGGTCGAATATTTCCCTAAGAGTCTTTCAAAGATACGTACACTTCGAAAGGCGAAAAGGCCTTCGCCAGTTCACCTCTTTACAGGCTGATGTAGCCCACAATTAGGCCAGGCGGTGCTGTATGGAGTCAGATGTTTTTGTTCTCTTTCCTTCGATCTGGCGAATGGAAGCTTCTCTTGACAGCATTGTTGATTACATTCTCATCATAGGACCAGCCATGCCTCGTCTCCAGGCCTGCCCTGCAATGTCTCGCTAGAAGGAGATGAGTCTTTTTCTTAGCTCCCATACTTCCTACGTGCCTCTGCAAAGACACTAATAAGACGACGCCTTGTACAAGACGGTCCACAGCGTCGTATGGACTCCTTTCGTAAGGATCTCGGCTGGTGGTTTCCTGTGGCATTGTCGTAACCATACCTTTCATTGGAGACGCCCTCTCAGTCAGACCCAACACCTCGTCGGTCACGTCCGCGCATTTTTCTTGTAGCCGCTAGAATATATCATTAGTGAATGGAAAGCGAGCCGCTCATTGTGTTTGTCGGCAACCTGGCGCCGGCAATATCAATAGGCACCGGCTCAAATCGTCGTGGGGTGCAGCATTTGACGTCGATTTGTCCGACGGAACCATACGAGAAATTAAGGCGTTCAAGCGTAGGCCGTAGTATCCTTTCGCCACGCTGACCACAGCTTCACTAGACGGCCCCTCTCCGCTTGCACGTCCAATAAACCCATCCGAAATGGTCACTTTTTCCATCTAATTCTCCACAACGCCTTGGCTCTTCTCCAATCTCTCAGTCGCTGTCCCCGAGGGAAAAAGGGCGAGGACATCGACGACGACGACGACTTTTACGTGTTGCCGTTCATGCCATGAACTAAGTAATGTTTGCCGCGTGGACATCCGATTGGATGACGTCGTGCGTGACGCATCAGCTGTCCGAATGGGCCAAACAAAAGGGATCGATTGCCCTTCGCGTGACGCCCTCCTCATATGGTGTCGCCTCTCTTGGTCTTGCGCGCCGATGCCGTGGGGTGGGCCGGGTCGGGTCGGGTGGAGCGGTAACAGGCCACTAACTTTCCATAAACGCGTTCACTGGCCTTGGCCGTTTTCCCATCACGCCACCGTTCAACCAACGGAAGGGGCCAGGATATCCAGTTAAAGCTGTTGCTAAATCGGGGTCTACCGTTGATGGACTAGCGAACAACTCAGCTGGCCACCGTTACCATTTGAACGCACTTCAGAACCCTGGGCACTCCGGGCGGCGCTGGGGGGGCGCAGGGGTGTTGGAGCTCCAACCGCCAGCGGTGTTACCCACCGGAAGGCATCGGAAGTCCGCCATATCAACAACACGTAGCGATTGCGCAAGAGAGGCGGTTGCGCGAGAGGAGGCCGGGCCTCGGCTCAGACCAGAGTAGAAAGTCTGTCTCATACTCCCGGGACGTGCGACGTGGACGCGAGCGGAGGTATTTTAGCATGGCCAAGAGTTTATTGGACGTGCCTTTGTGGCGAATACAGTCTCGCTTCGTCTTGCGGCAAATGGCATGAAATCCTATGAGCCGATGTGCGTCTGTATCGACTGACACAGGCGCGCGTCAAATCGCCATGGCCAGACGGAGGCGGGTCGTCCTTGGTCTTGACCATGAGCTCGTGAGCTGCTTGTGAACGGCAAAAACGTTCGCCGAAGGGCCATTTCCACATTTATGGACTGCTCAGCGCTGAGTGGCGGGTGCACTCTAGAACGCACTGTCAATTGTGGTCCAGTATCCCTTGCCGCCCAACTTGTTACAGGCAGAAACATTTCCCTATGGCATTGCCTTAGCATCTGAATTCCAAAGGAGGCCATTGCGTACGACGGCCTGTTCCAGGCTCCTGCTTCCCGACTTCCATGATAGAACCGTCAAGATATACCCGAAGGGGGGAGTAGAGGAGGGGTGGTCAATGAACGTCTCAGCTAGCGAATTCTCTATATATATATATATATATTTAGAGAAGCTTTAATGACCAGCCGAAGGGGCTTCATCAATCAACGTGATGACATAACGATCTAAAATTGGCTTACGCAATAATGAAGATATAATTTCAGCTGACGCTTGTCGCAACGCGAAGTGACGCTAGCAAACTGTTGTTGCGCCAAACAAACGCAACAACGGCAAACATGCTGCCAGTCAAATAGCTTTCAATTATCTCAATGGCGTTTGCAACAGGCGCTTGCCTTCAAAAACAAGATAAAAACACGTGCAATTCCGCGTCGATACACATCGGTATTGTTCCCGAGTTTTTCTGCGTCCACATCGTAGTGTCCTGAGACCCTGTAACGCCAGGATGAATAGCTAGCTCACTGCCTATTCGTTCTAACGAATCGCTATGTAAATAGGATTTACCTTCTCAGGAGCTTTTGTCGATAGCGTGACACGTCACTCGAGCCCAGACGACGAACGAACGAACGAACGAACTTGCTGAACAAATAATCTGAAATCGAAAAATAGCGCATCGATGCGTCGTAACCTCGGTACGATACACGAGGCCGGATTTGTCACCGTGTCAACACGACAACAACTTTACATCGGCCAGGATCTTCGCACTCATGATGTTGTTGAAAGCGCTACCGATATATGTGTGTGGTTTTACGACGGTCTTAACAGCTGCGTTAGTACTAACGACCCCCACCACCCCTGATGAGATCTGGCGACTTCTAATAAAGAGGTCATGTCTAATCAGCCACAACGTGTAGCCAATGGCCAACTACAGGTCTTCACGGTAGTCCGACACTGGGTCGCTTCACGAACACCGACTTCAGATTACGTTGCTTGACGAGCGCTGGCAGCAAGTGACGGGTCTGCCCGCCCGCGTCCTGCAGCTTCGTCACCGCTAGAAAACCCCTCAACCGAGGTCCTGATCAGGTACTGTTTACTTGACTCAAAGGAAGGTTCAGATTCCTCGCCAGTATCTTCCTCCAAGTCGATTTTTATGCCGCATGAACGCATCCACATCCGACGGGTGTATCGCCGCCGCAAAGGCCCTCTTCTATCCGAACGTGGCGTTGGGTGAAGTTGGTGGCTGACCAAAAGACAGCATCCCAAACTTGTATATTTATTTAGCAAAAACTCGTCATCTTTGAATGCATTTTCTGTTTTCTCTTCGGAGGATCTTCGGGTAAGAAGAATAAACAGACCGTATCGAACGTGCACAAAGGGCGCGCATTCGCTGAGTCGTATTTCGTTATAGAGAAGAAAACGTCGTCCGATTTCTGCAGCCGTGCCTGCGTCGTGCGACGAAGTACGTACGAAAAGCGACTTCGTTCTGGCCGTAGAGCACAATCTGCAGAGCGATTTCAGACAATTCGGATCTGCGAGAACTATTATCGTCTGCCTGACTGCCCCCGCAGAGCTCGTACGCGGTAACGGCCTCAAGGTCGGTAAACTGAACGGCCATAATCGTCTATTTTCCTGACGAGGGGTCCACAAACTTCGTGACGCGGAGATTTCCGGGCACGGCTCGTGCGAAATCTAAGACGGAACGTGTAGGCGCGTGTCAACGTTCACCTATAGGAAAAAGGCGAACGTGTAGCTCATGGCATATTCCACTTACGAGGAGGACTAAGACACCGCTGTGATTCCACCTCCGCCATAGTTCCCACTTTCCCCATCTCGGCGTCCCCGGCTTCTTCTAGGCGATTCCCTACGTCGTTAGGTGCACGTTCGGTCTGCTCCTGCTTGATCCATTCTAATTAAGACTAATCGCGCAATTGCACCTGAGTACGCTGAACCTCCCGGCTGGCGCCTCAACGGCAATAACTTATGAAGGATGATGGCTTGTGCAGGTTTCTTGCAAAGCAGGTGCACAAGCGACACCTTTGCGCATAACTACCGGACCAGCTCCGATATCGAGCAAAGCGCGTCGGATATCTCCGACGTACGTTTCCTGCTGTCCGTTTGCCGCCGACCGATTACATGTCCTACCCGTACGGAACATATCCGGCAGGACATCTCGCTCATGAAGGATCCTCGGATCGAAGGAGAAACCTCGCGATGGGTCTGCCTGCGTGAGGGCGTCTAGGAGAGTGTCTCCTAGACGCCCTCACGCGCGTCGCCTTAAAGGGCGCGCGTCGTTATCAGTTCGACGTCGCGCAATGTTTGTTTCCTTGGCAAAACGTTCGTTGTCGGATTGTGCGCTCGGGGATGAATAATATGAGCTAGATCCGACGGCTCGGTAGCGCGCAGGGCCCCGATGAAGAGAGGGGGCGCGCACACACACACACACACACACACACAGTGTGTGTGTATAGTTGAATTTACTACTGCAGACTGTAGTCGCTCTCAAACAGATCGTCATTATCGGCTTTGGACGCTAACGGCCGAGCAGGACGGCTCTCCGCAAATGCCCAGAGGGGCCTGTAGTTCTTCGAAGTCCGCGATGGCCTCGCGAAGGGCCCGTCGGACCTCTTCAAAACCGCGAATTTCCACGCGAATTAGCGATGACTTGCGGCGGTGGAGGAAAAGCGAAAAAACTCGATGAATTTAATCCAACCTTCGAATTAAGTGGACAATTTTTGATGGGTGGGCCGCGCCCGAAGCCAGAAGAGTGCAGAGGAATTAGGTACGGGCCAGTGTTTCGCAAAACGACAATGGCATTTTGAGCCTGGAAAACGGCTCGAACCGAAGGGCGGAATCACTGCGGTTGCGATTCGCTTGATTCCATACGACAAAGAAAGAGAGAGAGAGAGAAACCCTCGACCCATCCAGAAAGAGCGAAGATAGTTCGTCCACTCGTATCTTCACTCCGAATTTGTTGTTGTGAATCGCAAGCCGTCATCTACAAACGGAATGAGTCTTTCGCCATGAAGTCCGACCCAGTGAGCTCATATTAAGTTTGCGATGCCAAAAATCGAAGGAGCCGTTTTGTCGTAGAAGCGTTCGCTTCGGGTATGATCGACTTCCGTTTGGGGTTCTCTTCGGTGACCGTCGCCCGACCGACCGACCCACCGACCGACCGACCGACCGACCGACCATAATCCGCCCTTTAGAACGAGTGTCCGAGGCCGGCCCGTGGACCGACTTAGCAAATGGAGCGCCTCCAGCTCGCGGTTCACGATAACGAAGTGTCCTTCAGTGACAATCGCAACCTACAAATTCCTAGGGGCGATTTCGACATTGATCACTTTCATTAGCGCACTTGAAAGGAGAACGGTTACTACGTGAAGTCCTCAAGGTTTTGTTGAGCTGGCCGAAGTTTTGAGTCCTTTCTAAGGCTTCATCCTGCATCGAAATTGCGCCGCTCTCGATTTGACTACGGCGCATCTCGAGCAGGTCAGGTCCGGCATGTGAATCAGACCCAAAACACATCCTGTTTCGCAATATGAGGAGAGTACGAATTAATGAGCGTATTAGACAATACCTAATTACCCCTTGAAGAGAGCAAAATGAACAGCGCGAAGGCCAGCGCCAAACACCGAAACGGCTGTGCTGCTCGATTGAAACGCGAACGAACCCCCAGCGAAATGATTTAGGACATCTGGGACCCTTCCACACTTTAATGAACGGACTAACTGGCTATAAATCGGCGCTAAAGAGCTTTTCCGGATACAGGATGACTTTTTCTGCTCGCACAAGCGAAAACGACGCTATTATGGAAACGCGTCGCTGCATTCGGCATCCGGACTCGCTTAGTGGACACAGCAGTTGCGTTGAACGGATGCTTTAATTGAGCCAAAAAAATCCATCTAAAGGAAGCGACTCGACGCTTAGGGCAATTCACGAACGACCCACACACCTCTCCAGTGTCCTGTTTCCTTCCCTCGAGTCCCTGGAGTACAATATTCTTCCCGACACTGTCAGCTAAGCGACAAAAAATCGATCGGTGACGACCGTTCCGCCGGATGTAGCGGCTTTCCTCTGTGGAACAGAGGAAAAGGGAACGAATGCAGGGCAACTGCGACCTGGCAGCTGCCGTCCGCCTATATTTAGCGTGCGCCTGCGTCTATAGAGCGGAGATCTCGTCTTAGGCAGGATACTCTTGGGCAGGATACTCTTGGGCAGGATACTCTTAGGCAGGATACTCTTAGGCAGGATACTCTGTGGTGAGCAGACGTCGCGCCTGCACACAAACCCTGACGCCTGGTTCGGAGCTGGAGGCTGGCCATATTTGCACTCGAAGGTGTTGCCGTTGCACGCAGCCCTAACCGATGTAGCGGCGACGGCGCGTCTGTGGCAGGCGCAGTCATTTTCCAGACCCGTTTAGAGAGAAGCCCCGCCGCACACACGGTCTCTCGTTCAGGCCAGCTCGTCCGCTAAAATAGCGACCAACTCCTAAACGGTTCGCCTACGAACGAATCGGCGAGATCAAGTCCGAGCACGAACTACCGTTTACCAAATGAGCCGGAACAGGACCGGCTGCAGTCTGGCTACGTCGTGTGCTCAACGACGAAACGAACGCGCGCATACGCTTTGGACCCGTACCTTGGCAGGCTGCAAACGCCGTCTGCCATTGGGACCTGGTCAATCGGGTCTGGGCTTCGAGGATGCCGGCCCCATGATCCGCCGCCTTCGTCGTTTCGATGCACGCTTTGAGCATAGGCGATCCGAAACGTGTCATCTAATCGAGGTTCAGGGGAGGACGATGTGAGTGCTACGCCATGACTCGTTCTGGTAGCGGCCCGAAAACGCCAACACGCGTGGAATGGCCCCAGAGAGCGGCCTATCGCATTCGACCAAACCCACCCGAGGTTTCGCACTCTCCGACAATTTGCATTAAGCGTCGCAACAGCAGCAGCAGCACAGCAACAACAGCAGCAGCAGCACAGCAACAACAGCAGCAGCAGCAACTGCATAGCCAAAGAGTTGGGCTGGCCGGCAAACGGGTAGGGAAAAACTAATGGAACATTTTCGATTTTGCCTACTACGGACGCCGTTCCTACAAAGCTGACGATGAACGCCGTTATCCGGGTGACTTCTGAACCGGAACGCTTCGACTTCGAAAGAAAACTAAGCCAGAAAGAGCGGATTTTGTAGGGTCGTAGGGAATGGACAACTTCGTGGAGGAGACCAAGTGTGAGAGTGTAATGTCGATCTTGGCCTTACGCGTATCCTCACGAAGTAATGCTCCAAAACCTCGCCTACGGATTTGTTGTCGACCTAGGTTTCAGCCGCATAATCGCTTGTAGTATAGCATTGATTCGTACTAGCGTGCAAGGTCCATTAGACGGGCGCCGTCGCGTTATGTTACCGGCGCCGGAAACCGAAGCCGACTTCCTGTCATTGAAGTCCATTACGATGAAGCATTTCTTCAAGCTGACTTGGCCCCCACTGCCGCTCGATGGTGTCTCAACAGCCTTCGAAGCTCGCGTCCTCATTGGCTAATCAAAATTGCATATAGCCAACAACTGCTCCATAAGGACGACGAAAATAGGACGACGGGTGGCTGTCCTGGTCAATTCCAAAGCAATCATCTGGAAATGCCCCTACGCCTAGGCCTAGGCTCGGGCCTAACTAATCCTTAGGCCAAAGGAATTTTACGTTGCGCTACGCCTCTCGGGTTGAAGGAATGGTGATGCCTAGTGTTGACTTCATGCACTATGACGAGTGGAATTACGCGCAGAGTTAATCCAACAATATCGCACGCTACTGGCTAGGCCCAAATGCAGGACGCACAGCTGCGTCCTGCCAAGGGAAAAACACGGGAAGTTCCGCAGATCGACTAGGTACTCCGGCGGGTCGGTTTCAGTGAATGAGTTCGACGCTGACTGGGTACGAGGGGATGGTGGAGTTGGGCGTCGCCTTGAAAGTTGGCTCCGGATTTCGGGCAACTAATTTGATTTGCACATATCGAGCTTGCTTGCACGATTCTCCTTTTCCGGAGTGCGTCAGACGGAACGCTTGATGGCGGAAATGTCGCTTACTTCCGCCTGAGCGGTGGGGAGTGCTTGTTCGAAGGAGGACATGGACAAGGTTGGCACTAATCTAAGCTGCTGCTGCTGCTGCTGCTGCTAATACCCCTCGAAAAACACGACGCGGGCGGAAGCATCATTTTTAGGAAATCGTCCTTCTGATCAGAGCCGATGCTTTCGCTCATGCTGACTGTCCTCCGGTGAAATTTACGGAACGATTCCCGAGAACATTTGTCGACAGTATTCGTAAACGGTGGTCGCTGTCAACAGCGACGCGTCGAAACGTGCCAAGCTGAAGTGCGATTGTTCGAACGGCCAACGTCCCCCCTCTGATGGGGTACGAGTGGAACACGACCGGTGGACGAGGCCCCTCACTTGACAAAGCGAATCTATTGCAAAGTCGGCCAATTACCTGAGAGTTTCGCGCGGATTAAACGGCCCGGACATGTACTATAATATCCTGTCTTGGAATTTGTCTTTCTACTCTGGGCAGTGATTCGGATCGAACCAACTCGAACTGCCTCTTCAGAGACGTCGCTCGCTTGCGCACTCTCATTGACAGGTCCGTGTTTTAACGCAGTTAATTATCGTTTCGGTTTCCCTATGCGAGCTTCTGTGATTGTTACTACGAGTTAACCATTGAGAATCGGCCAATGCCTAAACGAGCATCATTAGCCGGAGTCGGCAGGGGGTTCATTTAGACAGTGAAGAGACACACTCTGAGAGAAAATGAGCTATTTGACGCGATGTTAGACTCACTTCGGTGTCTTCCGCTATCATTATTATCGCTACTTTCTCGCTGCGTGGCCATCGCAGTTAGTTGCACCGTCTACGAACTAGAAATGTCGAATTGCGGAGCTCGTTGGGACGCACGTAGCCGGGAATGCTTCGAGTACCGCAAGCTGACGGTCCGTCATCGCGCGTGCGTCAACGCGTGTGCCATCTGGCCGTTCCACGATGTCGTATCTCGACTTAGAGCGTCAACGAGCAAAAAAGTTCGCTTCATATTGTAGCGGTGCGAGGTTAAAATCAATGCAGAGCTATATCGTTGTGCAGTAATCGGTTTTCGGCACCCGTTTATCTTATCTCTATGCGCCAACAACGCGACGACCTCGTTATTGAGAGGCGGCTGGCTGGCCTTTTCTCTGCGGTTTCATCAGCATAGTCCAGAGGGACGCAGAAGCCGTTCTAAATGGCCGCCGATTCCATTGGCAGGCCAGGTCTCAGGTGGCAGAACTGGAAAGTTCCACTCGTAAACGCGTTACAAGCCTAGCCCTGACATTGAGGAGGTAACAACGGCGTAAATGAGCTACACGTAGATAGCGGCGCTTTCCGAACAGGCGTGGTCACTTCAGAAGGGGGCGGCGGGTTGCAGAAGTTCAACGGCGCCCTCTACAGAAGCGGCGCCTTTTTTGTGGAGACATTAAGCCACCGCGAGTAGTGATAGCTCCGAATTCTTACCACCGGCGTCACCCAGCCCCGAGGTATCGGACTAGAGAACCACTGGGCGTCAGGCCTCCTCGGCACGTCGGATCCATCAGCTATCGCTTGAATTCAGCATGTCGCACCTCTCCATCGACCGTGGCCATGTTTTTCCGTGTCTTTGGCCTCGACTTGGCTAGGCCGTTCTGGTTTGGCGGCTCGTCCCTCTATTCCGTTAGATTTATCGGGAGGACCCGTACAGCCCATCCGCTTTCGGCCCGTTGGTTCCAATGCGACGCGAGCTCGATCTTCTCGCTCCTTGTCGGATGGGGAAATTCGTCTTGGCACAATGTTCTTTCGGAGCAACACCGAACATGGTAGGGGTTTCTTGTAGCAAACGGGCTGATTCTCCAATGTACGCGAGTTTCTGGATATCGAGGGGGGTCGTAATGGGAAAGCAATAGGAGATGGAAAAGGGAATGAGATGAGGGAATCCCAATCGAGATGTTCAGTTTCCTGGCCGCGTTGGCGCGATGCTTTCCGTAACGCCGAGGACAGGCGTTCATCCAGGGGGTCCCACTTACGAGCAGAGACCGGTCAAGGCAAGGGGAGAACCGCACTTCCATGCGTCGATGTCCAGGCCCACGAACGCCCCGGAGCACAATGCCCCCGGTTGGCATGTTCCCCACCTCTCGCTTGCGATCTATATCCGCGATGTCATCCGCTGCCACGTCCCGCTCGCTCACCTATCCGAAATCCTGAGGACAGAATCGGAACGAAACACGAACAGAGAACGACGAGCGTCAAACAACCACTGATTCAGATTACGTGCGAACAGTCTCAACGGGCGTGTTTGCTGCTGCTGCTGCTGCTGCTGTCCCCTCACCAGTGCTAGACAAATGGCAACAAAGCTGCTAAACAACGGGCCTAGGTACATCATGTCGTTTTTTCCACTCTTCTCTAGTCGATAGTGATTGTATTCGATGAATTTCCTTTCTCTACATCCGCTGCGTTTACGGACCAAAGCATAAAACACTAAGGCACTAAGTATACGCACGTATGAGCACATGGACAGCTACCCCCAACGGATATCAGCCAATTCCAACTCTGCTTTCATCCCGTGCCCCTCGATGCGATGTCGCGAATAGTTCGTTAGTTAGACTGGCATTGCTCAGCAACTACGGAGACAGTGTTCTCTCCTTTTTTCGATTGTGTTCTCGGTTTTTCGTCTCCTTAAGGGCCGGCAGCTGTGGCGCTTCCTTATACCATCAACTTGGCGGATTGAGGGCGTGAACGCCGTTGTGACTCAAGAGGGAGTTATTTCTATTGCTATTTCGGACTGGTAACGACACAACAGACGCATACTACGCGAAAATCCGCCCTGGCCACATTCTTCGCCATGGAGCAAATGGCGAGCCTACGGAAAAAACGGATTATTTCTCGCCTCGACGCAGCCCGACTCCAGCCACCACATACTTATGTACTTTTATACTTAGAGAATGTGTGTGTGTGTGTGTGTGTGTGTGTGTGTGTGTGTGTGTGCGCCTATACAAGCACACAAGCAGCAAAATGAGCACGACGACGTCGTCGGAAAATCCAACCTAGATTGACTAAAACAGGATGTATTTACAGAGTATTTTTCTAGAAGAGATCCCCTCATAGCTCACCGAGGAACATCTTCGGTCGTCAAATGCTATGCTAAATACATTAAAACTATTAAAAGGAATGCTTTCGCTAACACAAGCCATGTTCAATTGTTCGCTCGGTGCAGAAAAAGAGAGTTATAGAAAATAGAGGGAAAACGGCCCATAATCCGGTTTGCAGGCCCCTTCAAACGGTCATCCTTTTTTTGTTTTCGCAAGGCTGTCCTAGAGCAGCACGGCCCGCTGAAGCGTGAAGGTGAAGGACATCCCAGCACATTGAGGGTCAATAGGGAGTTTAAGGGTGACCAACAATGAAACGACGCTTTAAGAAATGACATACGTTGCTAGTAGTAGTCAGCTATCGCAGCAACTTTAGGCAGTTCGTGTACGATACAGTTAGATCTAATGTCTTCCTCTCAATTTGTCTAGACAAATCCGCCCCAGACTCGCGCACCGACATACAGCGTATACGAATTAACGGGCGAATAACATGCAGAGTTGCGTGACTATTTGCTATTTGTACGTGACGCTAATACCAGTTCAACTTTATCGATGATTTTTGGAACTGAAAAGAAGATGAGCTGAGATTTCTACCTAGAAGCGCTAGTCCCCCAACAGGTGAACAATCAACATCTCTAACTGTCATGACGGTTCCCGGCATATATATATATATATATATATATAGATATAGATAGATAGATATAAATATATAATTAATCTAATTCTTTATTCATATATATATATATATATATAT